>LQNS02276499.1:4861483-4873354 GCA_001587735.2 Parhyale hawaiensis
GTGGACGTCGGCAGTCATCATTAAAGACATCTGAGCTTCTAAAAATAGTTTTAAAGCATGTTTCTAACACTTTTTTACAGGTGTCCCGAGTTGCCCCGGATGCCGGGGTAATTCGGGACGCTCTTCTGTCATTCACTGCCGGCTATGGTTAAAAGTTAGAATTTTTTTTATACACCATTCTGTAGCTCTCATCCAGACCTACAAAATGACACCCAGTTTGTAGCAAAAATCATTCATAGTAAGAAGTTATTAACAAATAACCTTAAAAATCGTCCCGAGTTACCCCGGTTGACGGTAGCGCAAAAACGAATAGACATAGAAACCTCTGCTTTTGCTTGCATAAAGGCTTGATGGTGTACCTCGTGCACCGTAAGTTTAAACTGTGTAACTTTTATAGAATAAAGTCATTAACGGAAAAGTGCGCGCAACCGTCATTGCCATAAATCAGGTCAATTTTGGGCAAAAGGCGGATGGAGTTGTGCACCTGAAAAATAGACTTAGTCGTAGGAAAAAACAGTGGAGAGAGGGAAGGAGGAAACAAAGGTAGCAGCAGAGGTTGTGGTTGCTGCGGTCGCAGTTACAGAGGTCGCCATTCCAGCGGTTGCGGTACCAGCTGTCGTGGTTGCCCCAGTTGCGGTTGCAGCTATCACGGTTGCAATTGTGGTTATAGCGGTCGCAGTTGTGGTTGCAACTGTCGGGATTGCAGCGGTTGCACTTTTTAAGTGTTTATACAGGAATATATACAGTAAACTCTCTATATAACGGACACCTTACATACCGGACTCTCTAAATAACGGAGGATATCATGGCCTTTCCAGACTGCTCTTTATATGCCGGTATAAAAAGTGAAAATCCGGTATAGAGAGAGGGACCGGATCTTACCGGACTATTCTCCATCCATCCAGAATAATCCATTATAAAAAGAGAATGTCCATTGCAAAGAGAGAGAGACACGGAAGCAACAACAGCGTGGATGAGTCATTGTTTGCTTCGATGTAGCGCTGCCTGGACAGAAGCATCCTCGCACAGCTTCAGAAAAACTGGAAGTAGCCAGTTTTTCCGTGCTAATTTCCGCTTAGTAGAAATGACGCCAAAATATTCCGTACACAGTTCAGAGCATCTGCCAGTTGCGGCGTGTCTTTCTTTCTGTGCGCTTCTACTGTATGTAGTAGCTACCTACCATTGTGAACAGTATGTTGAGCATTGCATTTGAGTGGAAATTGTTGGTTGAAATTTGTAGCACAGTAGTACCGTACATAATACATACAGTAGTCTACAATATCTATATGTACTGTATATTATGTACATAACTACATACATCCATACAAATACATACCTACTACATACAGTGGTGTTTGTAGTAGCTACGTACAGTAGGCTACATAGTTACGTGGTTACATGGGAGAAGAAAGAAGAAGACAGCGTGATCACCGAACAATTAAGGCTTATGTAATTGAAGGTAACATCAGCAAGAAAACTCCGGATAGAGCCTCTATGAGGAAATTGACTTCTCGAAATATGTGACATTTGAAGGTTTCTATCGCTAGAAAACAACTTTCCACAAGTAAGGCGATATTTGAAGATGCTGGAGCCCAATACTAAGCAGAAAGATAAGATGTGAGGTTCTGCAGTAGCTAGGGAAAATGAAAAAGGCAATTAAACAACCACTTATAACTATAACTCATGAAGAAAAAGGGTCAAATGGGCTGAGGAGAACATGAAAACTGATTTCTCCAATGTCATATTTACTGACGAATGGAGAGGCCACTCTTGACGGTCCAGATGGATGGGCGTCCGGATGGGTCCTCCATTACCGACCTCAACAGACACGGCTTAATTGTCAACAAATTGGTGGAGTGTAATGTCTTGCGCCAGTACCTATAGTATGTGACACCATTATTGGTCTATTAGAAGTGGCAGAATGAGTTAAACTGAATGCAGTAAGGTACCTACTGCCAGTTTCTTGAAGCCAACTTGATTTGATGGCGTGATGAGCAGACTACCTATCGCATGCAGATCCAAATTGGTATTTCAGCACGATAACGCTCCCTCACACCGAGCACGGTACACTGCTAACTTGCTTGCGGATGGAGGATTTAAATCAAAAGGGATTGTGACCTGGCCAGTGAATTGTCCCGATTTAAATCCCATTGAGAACCTCTGGGTAATGATCAAAAGGAAGGTCTATTAAGGTGGTGGGCAGTTTTTGAGCAAAGTAAGCCTGTGGAATGCCGTAAAAACAGCTGCAGATTCTATTCCACCATCTGCGTAGATATCAATCTTCAGGATACCTTTCTAAAAAATCCCATTGCCATTCTTTATTTTCTTTTGCGCTATGAAACACGGGAACACTCGACAATGGGCTTTATTGGTTGCATTTCTCTCTTAAATTAATTCACTAGAACAGCACTTGCCATGCTTGTCTCCAGATGATGTTTTGGAGTGAGATGCACAAAAGAGTCACAAACTGGTCAAGTGATGAGGCTACCTTCACTTTAGTTATTATACCATAGTCACATCAATATTTTACAAGCTGCATTTATCATTTTTGGTGGGTGTTTCAGACATTAGCTAAGCTTTCTTTTGCAGGTAGCTATTGGGCATTTCTTATGATGTCTAGTCATTGCGACACAGTTTTTTTTACTGCAAATGTCTCTTCTTTGGGCCCCTTACCCTAGCATCAAATATTGAACTCCTGAATTTCACCTTCAAATAGGTGGCTACAGTACCGTACTTAAATTTTTTTGTTGTTTCAAAATTTTAGGACCCATATGATGAAAATGAAGGAAGGAGTCATCACTAGTGTTAATATAAAATTGTCAAGTGTATATATATATTTTTTGGCAATTGGTAATTTGTGTGTACTGTATTGACAATCGTCCTAATGCTAATTAGATAGATAGCTGCCGTAAAGTGAGGCTATGTCCTATGTAGAATGTCAGGGGCAATATGGAACATTACAGGGTAATGCAGTTCACATAATGCCACACTTTACATCACTGTTTCCAGATCCTGTTGAGCATATATTTGGCATTCTAAATTGTATTACAAACGGCTGGGACTATGTGAACCATATTACATTGTGATGTTCCACACAGCCCCGCTTTGCGGTAGGGTAAGGGGCTGAAAGGAGCAAAGGAGACTCACTGGCCCAATGGAGATACACCTGTGGTGAGGGGTCTGTGCGGTGGCTGGACGTTGTGAGAAATGTCCCATCATACATAATTTTTGCTGGGTGTCTGGGAGATGTGTTGAGCTTTTTTTTTGCAGGTATTGGGCATATCACCGGCCACAGTCTTCCTGCCGCAAGTTTGTCTCCATTGGGCCAGTGCGTCTCCTTGGGGCCACATTACCCTACCTATATTTAGTCAAGAGTTTCAGTCCAAGGAACACTAGTTATTAGGCTAGTTGGTAGGTACCTTTAAGACAAACCTCAATAGCAAAAATTTGACCTTGTACACCATAGCTAATGCAGCTGGTGTGGACCTGGGCCTTATAACTACTCCAACCATTACTCCATCATCAGTAAATGACTCAATTTGAGGGTGGCTTGCGATATGTTGGTTCTTGCTAAATTCTGGTTAGCTACCACTTTCTGCTTCATTTATGTGCTTTCTTCCTCCCTATATCTTGACCATTCTTAGGTGAAAGCAGTGTGTTTTACTCAAGTCTTGTATTCCAGATCCAGCATATGATGGCCTTCATCGAGCAGGAGGCCAATGAGAAAGCTGAAGAAATCGAAGCTCGTGCTGAAGAAGAATTTACCATAGAGAAGGGAAGACTAGTGCAGCAGAACAGGCTTAAAATCAATGAATTTTATGACCGGAAAGAGAAGAATGTTGAAATGCAAAGGAAAATGTGAGTAAAGGGAGTTTAACTTTGGGGCCTAGTGTTTTATCTGCTAAACATTGAGAGGCAATATTTAGTTGGATCTTGGTGCAGAGAAAAAATGTTTCACGGCAGACTTTTTTCCAAGCTTATAGTTTCACAGGTATCAGCCTACACAATATATACATATAAATTTGTTAAGCGTTTGTATATTGCCTTCTAGGCACTGGTGAGTTGAACCAATCGACATGTGTAGCAAGTTGGAAATTGTAGTAGAAGTGATAGTTCCATTACAGCTCTGAAAGCTAGTAGGAACCCTACTGTTCAATGTTGTCACTGTAGCTGGCCATGCACTTTGACCTTGCATAGGTAGACTATGGTACAGTATCAATAATGCTGTAACCCTTTGGGGTTTGTGCTTGGAAGGTATCTATATACATAGGTACGGTACCTATTAATTTGCTGTCTATGAGCTTTTAGAGATGAAAGATGGGTCAAAGGCTATATTTGGACATATGTTCTGAAGGATCACACCTAGGGGTTCTCATAGGTTAACTTAGCTTAAAGTAGGTCTTTGGTGTATCAGTCTAAAACAGTCTTTGATGCCCATATTGCTTCACTCCATTTTAAGCTCGTATAATTGTGTTATGTTCTATTTTGCTTCTTTTTCTGACTTGCTTAACCCATATGGATCGATCCAGTGTGCGAACCTCCTTCTGTAGGTTCCACATTTCTCTTAAGATACTACATTGGTAACTAAACCTTTATCTTTCTCCAGTTTGATTGCATTATACCCTCTGGGTATGGGTTCATCCTAAGAATATAATAAAAATATTTGCCACCGACTCGTAATAAAAATCGAGAAATAATTGACCGTTAGTATAAGGTTTATAATATGTGATTACATTGTGCAGTGGAGCCAGCAACCTGCTGAACAAGTCGCGTGTGGAGGTGTTGCAGGCCCAGGAGGCGCACGTCAAGAGTGTGCTGGAGGAGGCCAAGCAGCAGCTCGGGGTCATCACCCGCGACCAGACACGTTACTCACTCCTGCTAGAGAAGCTCATCACACAGGGCCTGTGTCAGGTGGGGAGTCGGGCTGGTGCTCTTAACTTCTGATGTAGAGATACCAAATAACAAATATACCCAGATGGCTCCAGGCGTCGTGTGAGGAACTCCGCCTCACATTTTTTGATGACAGAAACTGATCTTTCGCTATTTCTTGTGCACCCTGGAGCATAGTTCCAAAGTTTGTGGCAGGAGTAGGAGTCGTGCACTCGCCTGTCCCAGGAGTCTGTGTCGATGGGCGGCCTATTTTGTTAACAGAAGTCGGACAATTATGGCGGCAAAGGATCCTGGTCTTACATTTACTGTACTCAAGATTTGAACTTGGTTCATTCTACTCCGCACCTTTGCCGAGAGTAGTGCAGAAATCTTTATTACAGAACATACGCGAAGGAAGTAGGTATTGTTTTTGCCGGGGTTTGTCTTGTTTATTTGCCAATTTTCAAGATACTTCAAAAAGTTATGATTGATATATATTTATGAAATTCGCAGGAACTGTTAGGAATTGAACGAAGAAAAGCTGATTGAATTTTGGGGATGATCTATCAGTCCTCGGGAATATTTTAACAAGCCCTGCCCAAATGTTATGAGCCCCATAACCCTTAGGACTGCCCCGAATGCCTTTCGTGCCGTGGATGTTGCTGCTGGCCGCAGGTCCTGCAGATAATAGCTATTAGTTTGTAGACTTTGGTAGGTCCTCTCTTCGTCACCTTTTGCTCCGTGAGGGGGGCCGCCGGTGGTGGTAAGTGACCGACCCATCTCTAGGAACTCCTAGCTACCTGCTCCCGTTGGGGAGGTCACGGAAGGAAGCTTCCGCACAAGTGTTTTTTTTTGTCTTTAGTTTCTTTCTCTGTTCGATGATTTGTGTCTTAGATCCTGAGTAGTACCTACCGCTCTGGCCAACCTCGAGACTAGTGGAATTCTCAGGTGTTTGCTTCAAATGTGAGACATTCCGACTGAAAGTCAAAATAAGAATCACTGGCATTGCGGCCCGAAACAAAGCATTGATCTACGAAGCGCTAAATCTTTTCCTTTCTGCTACTACTGCCGTCTTCCTGTCTATTTGTTTGACTGACTGTTACTAACGCTTTCGGTGACCTAACTCACAAAATTATGGATGGATCTTCACAAAATGTACATACACTGATGGCAATGGTATGAAGCACATTGATCTAAAGGAGGCCCCGAGTCCGTGCAGGGAGTGCCTGCAGGCCAGTCGGTGTTCTTTTAAGTGGCTGTCAGTGGATTTTTCAGTTGGCAATAGAGCATGTACGGCTGTGTAATCGAAAGGGTTAGTAGATAGCTATTGAAATTTGTACCCGACTTTCATCATGCAAAGAAGCTCTGCTTCAGGACCAGCGCGAGTACCTGTCTGAATTATTACGGGCAAGTCGAGTCGCTTGGTGTCAAAGCTTGGAGGTTACTAGCCCTCAGGGGTATTTCCTGGTGGGCCCTCTCCCTGTCGGAATATATAGGTGTGGCCCTCATGAGCCCAGGGACAAACCCGTGTTCCTTTTCTCCAGATGTTACTACTGGCCGCGGTTATTGCTGACGAAGTTAGTTTTATAAAGTGAGGTAGGTTCTAGCATAAGTCTTGCCTGGCGCACAGACAATACAGTAAGTCTCAGCAAGCAACCCTGGTACATCCGCTTAATCCGTAACTGCACGGCGTTCCATGTACGGCACCTACCAAATAGTGTTATTTTTACGAGAGTGTCAAGATTAAACCGTGCATTTATGTGTTAAATTCTGTATCACCGTGCAACTTTGTAGCATTCCGTGGCTACTATTGTAATTTCAATGCTAACCTAAGCAACATTGGATTTTTTTGCTGCTGTTATTACGCATCAGCGATTGAAACGCAATTTTCATTTTCTTTCTACGCGTACGACTATTACAGTTTCTGAGTTTGGTGTTGCTCGTCATTTAGATTTGTTGGAAATAAGGGCAACTGCGCCACAAACGCTACGCGGTTGTGACCGGACATATAGGTAGTTCGCGAAAGTAAATAGTCTAGCTGTCAAGATGTACAGCATGCAGCTAGCCAGGTATTTGCTACTCCTTTTGTTCAAGTCCCCAGACATCACTGTGGCCATTCCAACAAATGCCGCTTTATTTTGTTCTTTCTTTTCTTTTCCGACTTGCTTTACCCTTTCACTTTGATCCTGTTTGAAAAGACCATCGTGCAGGGGTCCCATTTTTCTGTCGACATACTGTACGGTGCTGTGTGTTTCGTGTGTCTTCTCCTTTATGATAACTGTTGCATTGCAATTATAGGCTAAACTCCACACTATGATAATATTTATGACAATTGTCATGTTTGTGGGTGCTGTCTGTGCAGCTGATGGAGCCTGCTGTGACGGTCCGCTGCAGGCAGGCCGACCACTCCCTGGTGCAGGCCGCAGTGCCCCGCAGCGTCGAGAGCTACACGTCCATGAGCAAAAAGCCGTGCGAAGTCACCGTGGACACCTCCAACTGGCTCCCTGCCCACATGTCAGTTGCCCCTAAGTGACTCGTAGTAATGGTTTCAGGGTTTTGAGGCTTTGGAGATGCTTAGCATACTGATTGTATCTCAAGTTTGGACGATTTGAAGGTTTTTCTTCATTTTATTGCTTTGTATGGATTTGGCATTAAGGGGTGTTTGGAAATGCATAGGCTTTGGAGTTTTCGGCTCATGAGGCTTCAAACATCGGAATTTCTAAGAACATTTGATATTGTTTGCAAGGTATGCATCTTTTAGAGATCCAGGCACCAAGTCTGGCCAGTTGTGTACGCCATGGATGAGTTCACTGGTTTCCTCTCTTGAAAGGCTTTTGTAGCGGTCAGAGAGGCTTAAGTTCACAACGAACTGTTTTCGACAATAACCCCCTCAAATGGCATAGCTAGTGTGGGGTATAGGGTTACGTTCGCTCATCCGCTGTTATGGTGAATAACGGCCCAACGAGAGAATGTAGGTATCACATCGTAACCACTAGCTGGGCCTTCGGGATGTTTATCTTTCGTGCCCTCTTTGCTTCTTCCGATTTCATGTGTTTACCGATCTTGGTTTCTTCTGTACTTCCTATCCACGTATCTATCGTCACACTATGTGTCCCTTGCTTCTTCCTCTGTTAGATCGCCGTTGCTGTGGAGACGGAGACTTAAACTACTCAATATAATAATAATCNTCCTATCCACGTATCTATCGTCACACTATGTGTCCCTTGCTTCTTCCTCTGTTAGATCGCCGTTGCTGTGGAGACGGAGACTTAAACTACTCAATATAATAATAATCTGCACTTCCTATTTTTTCCGGCTCAGTGTTCCCTTACGGTTTGATTATATGTGGGAACACCTTCGTGTATGGGTTCCACGTTTCTATCAACATACCGTACTAATATGACCCTAGTTTCTCCCTCTGTTAAATCACGGATGTTGTGGAAACTTCGGCTTAAACTATTCGCTATAGCTATAATTATAATAATTATTTTAATTTAACTGAATTTTACCGTCGCAAATATCTTCGGCTTACTGCTACTGCATCCAATCATTGGCTGCATGTCTCTTGACGCTTGGGGCCATTCCATGCTGTTGTAAATCGCACCACCAGACCAGTTCCTGTGGCTCTTCCTTAGTCTTAGATAGGCCTCTGAACAAATTCTTTGCTTGCTCCTTGTCCTTACGTGCGTTTGTCTACGTTTGCTGCTTTTCTTTTTCTAATTTTTTCGTCCAATTCCCCACAGCGCGCGTGGATAAACCCCGTGCATGGGTTCCACGTATTTTTTTTTATAAATCTGCTACCGGTATATGTGCTGAGAATCCCCGTATCTCTTCCTTTCTTTGGTCGCTACTGCAGCTAGTAAAAAAGGAAAGCGTGAATTTCTCAATGCAACAATAAGTATGTTTTGATTTCCAGATGTTATTGTTCCACATATAATCGTTGATTAACTCTGCATGGAGTCCGTTTGACCTTTCTCTTCTAACACTGCGTAATGGCCTGGGGAGAATCAAACTACCGTATTACTGTTACATAGCATCACTGAATGCGATCACTAACATCACCTTGTGTGCACTACAGCTGTGGTGGTATCGAACTCTCCGTACGCAACAACCGCATCAAGATCAGCAACACGCTGGAGGCCAGACTGGACATGTTGTCACAGCAGATGTTGCCAGAGGTCCGCTCCATGCTCTTCGGCAAGAACCCCAACAGGAAGTTCGACAACTAGAGTGACGCAGCCACTTTGTGGTTCCGCTGTGGTGTAAAGTGAACGCTATGTTTATTTTGTGTTGCTGTGTGAGAGAGATTATTTTGGTATTTTTGGGTCTCCTATTCCATTTTAGTGGCAGTGTGGCTGCGTCATAATTTTGTCAAGTGTTAACTATTCCAGCTTATGTTCTCTTATGAAGAAAGTGTAGTCACGTAGCTATTTAGGATAGTCATTCCCTCTTCATTTTAAGATTTGGCACCCATGTTGGAAGCAATTAGCTGCGTAAATTTTTGGCGGGGCAAAATATGAATGTTCCTGTTAACTAGCAGTGATGCAGTTGTGTTCTAATAGTTTAACTATAATTTGGGTTATACTAGAGCTGTCTGCATTGCTCGGCGGATACGAGTTTGATAGTCTTTCTGTCTAGCTAGATAAATCATCATAGCCTACTGCCGGTGAATCATCCTGAGTAGGAGAAAATACGACACAGGGCAGGGTACCGCTCTCTCCTGATGCTTGCTGCCATGTGTGCATCACACCTCGTCCCGCAAGCGAGGTGCGTTTATTCCAGGAGCCAGGGTGTTGTACCTAATGCATTTGCGAATAATGCAATATTGAGAAGCTTGACAGTTTTGGTAACTCTCCAGGTATTGCGGTGAATGTTCAGTACTTCTGCACTTTTACTGTCAGATGGAGAAGAGCTATTGCGTTTGTGAATTTATGTAGTGTAATCTCGTACTTGCTAATACTCGTGTTGGGTTTGAAAAATTCATAGTAGTCTCCTACTAAATACATGCACTGCGGTTATAGAGTAAAACTTAAATGCTAGCTAAATTGATTCTGAAAGTTTTTTATAAAATACATATTTCTTGCCTAAATTTGCTAAACGTTGTCTCAAACAGCATTGGCGATACTAACGTCATCTGTTAATAAAAATTAAACTCAACTCACTGTAATAACTAGAACACTCTAAAAGCGCATACCTCCGCCAAGCAAGGCAGCGGTAACGAAAAATCCAAATTGACGCTGAAACCATGATATTCTTTGTATAAAGACCAAAATCTAATCATTTGTGCCTTTTGATAGTATTAACGATTTGTGCAATTTTCTTGAAGATCCGTTCGTTCGTACTTACAACCCTTGTAAATTTCATGAAGATCCTCTTAGGACTTTTTTTAGTTATTGCGCTAACAAGCATAATATCAAACGCAGCCACATTAACACGAACAAACCCACGGATCGTCACAAAAATTTGGCGATTTACTCTTCGTAATAAACCTAACAGCTCATGTAAATTTCGTAAAAATCCGTCCACAACATTTTGAGTTATGGCATTGATAAAAATGAGGCAGACAAACAAATGGATGGACATGTCTTTACCAAAAGCTAATCTTCTGTTCCTCCTAACATACTTAACAATCCCTGTAAATTTCATTCAAATCCGTTCATGACTTTTGGAGTTATCTTGATGACAAAGAGATTCACAGACAAATCCAACAAAAATATAACCTCCTTGGCGGAGGTAATAATAGTTGTTAGCGCTGTAATGCAGTGATGTCAAACGAGCTTCGGCAATCCACAGTTTGACATGCGTGTTAATAGGAACGTCTACCGTAGCAGTTTTAGAGCAAGTTCAAGAGTTGTAAATGACAATAGATTGCGTTTTTGCCGTTTTACGGGAGATGCAAAGTAAGTTTTTCTGCCGAATCAATACAGAGTTAATGAAGCTCATTTCTAAGTATCTGTGAAATTTGGTCTGGCCTTCTCGTATCAGAGGTCACACTCCGTTGGATATAAATGGGTTGATTTGCAACATCTGCGACTAACAGCGCCATCACTTGTCTTTTTCAGGCACTATATCTGTACCGTACTTTATTTCCTGACCGGAAAAGCTCTAGTATAAATTTCAGCGGACTGCGTTGCGTTTTGGTGTGACGCAAACTCCCATTTTCGTCCTAAGTACAGTAGTTGTTTCCATGAACTATACCTATTTGTTCGTCATTCAGTGAGCGCTCTGTGCGCAAGCCATTCCACTTGTAGGTCATATGTCCGTAATGGCTGTTGTTGTGTCGTTACAGTTTTATCCTAAAACTTCTGGGACTGCATGACCTCTGAAGTCATGCGTCATGCGAGAGACTTCTGTCGTGGCTGTTCATGTTGCAGCTGCTTTGCTAATAGGAAAGTCAACCGTGTGTTGCCAGCAGCTGTGTCGCGAGGCGTTGAAGGGCAGCAACTAGGGGTTCGGAATCAATGCTTCAGTTGGAACATTCCCGTGAAGTTACTTCGCAAATCGTACAGTTATTTTGTCACAACGCTTAACTGCGATCCTCTTTCGGGGGAGCGGGGAAGTGGAGGGAGAAAGTCGTTGGCAGGGTGGGAAGAGAACCGCTCAGGGGGTCCTCCCAGAGATAACAGGTGAGGGTCGCACTGTAGGTAGGATCTCCGTAACAGAATGATGTTGCTTCTCTGTACGGAGGTGCAGGATGTAATAGGAAGTGAGTGACGTTGCCCCTGCAATGACCATGGAGGTTCGCCGGTTGAAATCTGCGGAGGCGAGAAAAAGAGGTAGGATCACATTCGGAAATTAATGCTAAGGCTTTGTTGTCGCTGTACATAAATTGTCCAGCGGTTATGAACGCTGCAACTAAAGTCTCTCGTGTGAACAGGCCTTTAGGTTATGTCTCGTTATGTGTAAATAAAGTTTCAAAGTATTTATTTGTAAATGACTGTCGTCTGATATGGAGAGTTTATCATTTATCCTCTAACGAAGGACTTGCTCATATTATTACCC
>LQNS02276499.1:4888997-4902090 GCA_001587735.2 Parhyale hawaiensis
GAAGCAAAGTGGGCACAAAGAGAAGAAGCAAAGTGGGCACAAAGAGAAGAAGCAAAGTGGGCACAAAGAGAAGAAGCAAAGTGGGCACAAAGGGAAGAAGCAAAGTGGGCACAAAGAGAAGAAGCAAAGTGGGACAAAGGAAAGACGTCACGAGCACAGTTCATTTACTACAGATAGTTATGTTAAGCAATAGAGCCTGCAGTTGCAGCATAGTGGCGTCACACAAAAATGTATGAGCCAATAGCGTCACTCCTTTTGCAGCTGGGCATCCTGGGTAATGCCAAGACAGAGGTATCTTGGATAATTTCCAATATGGCGTCGTGTGCGCGGGAGGTTAAGAGTGTGTCACGATTGTTTATCACATAAACGTTGGTAAAATTGTTCAGTTGCAGTTTATTGTGTTTTTCATGTGTGTATAACATTCTACTTTATAACTTGTTGTAATGCAAAGTTATCTTGGTGAACGAAAATCGTATAATTTAGTCTTTTTAAACTCACTTGAATCATTCTAGTACGCGCAAAGCATTCGCTTCAACTTAGGCAGGCATTTTTTTCAGATGATTTTCTCAGTTCTTTTTATGGCGCTGAAAATCAAAATACAATACATCAAATCTATGGTCTATTATTTTCCTTTACCTACGTAATTAAGCGTATGGCCAGTACGGTTAGTTCCAATTTTAGGTAATAAATGATAAACTATTGGCGGGAAAGTCTTTCTGTTATACTGCAGTGCAAGGAGCCGCCACTCGCGGCCACATTTGTTTACACCGGCATAGTGATGTGGCAGTCGCCCATTGGCTGAAATTGATGCCAGTCACGACGGTCGCTGATTGGCTAAGATGGTGTCACAGCGGTCGGTGATTGGCTAAGATTGGGCGAAAGGGTGTTCCCTTAGAGCTGACATAACTATCTGTAGTTAAATGAACTGTGGTCACGAGGGCCTAGCTATGGTTCCGGTAACCTACAGGGTCTCTCTGGGCCACTGCTGACAAGAGCAGAGGATGGGCGAACCTAACTAACCTACCCCTATGGCCTATTCTGAGTATTCTCCATCCTATGTTCTCTCGGAGGGGGGGGGTGTCGTATAACCTAACCTTGTCTATAATTTAATCTAAACTAACTGTATTTAGGGCGCATTCGATTGGAGCCTGAAAAAACCTTCGAGGGTTGACTTGCCTGAATCTTGAAACATCTTTGCTAGCTTCAACCCATTGTCCCTCAATCGTTTACCATTGAGACTTGCAGAAACTCAACCTTGTTCCACAAAATGGAGTTTTCAGCCGGCGCAATACACTCGCGCTACTTGTTACTCTTGCAACACAATTAGAGTGGCCAAACCAATGCTCCTGTCTACAGTTTCGGACCAGCAAAACCTCTTAGGTTTAATTTTGGCTTCCAGTCGAACGTGCTCCTAATTACGTTCTTCTGGCGGTGGCGCGCCGCATTCAAACCAGTGAAATTATGCGTCCGTCAGGCGGAACCGCCTCAAAGTTGGCGAGCGTATAAGGCACATAATTTGAGTACCACTCATTAATGGGTCAAACTGAACCATTATGGAGCAAATAACGGGCAACATAGTAGCTTAGATAGGCTTGTCCATCTTATACAGAGCCACCGTTGTTAGTCTTTTCGCCCTGCTGATGGTTATATTTCTCTGTTGCTTTATTTTTGCTTTTCCTGTTCCGATATATGGCATGGGTTTTTATAACTGGACCAACTTTTGCAAATTTTTACAATTTCGGCCAGTTACATTGAGTAATTTGAAGTGACTGCGTAGATAAGCTGCGTGTATCACGAATTGAGCAGTGGCGAACGTAGAAAAATGATCGGTATGAAGGTATAGGCCTAGTATCAAGAAAACTCTGTAAAATGACTTGAAACTGCCTGCGTAATTTTGGTGACTTACTACAGTTACGTACAAAAAATGAAAAAAATGAAATGGAAAGGAACCAGTCCTGCGTTGTCTAACCTTTAGAAAAGTACATTTTATGTTGCGCGTATGGAATTCACTGGAGTAAATTGGCAGAAACCGTAATGTAGGGTCCCACATTCATTCTAAGGAACTCACCTTCTGGTAGATCTTCATTCGTAAAGCGCAGTTTCATAACCTCACCCTCCCTAAACAATAGACTGTTATTATAAATGAATTGACTTAATCAATTTAACGGATTTATCAAATGGAAGGTAACTAACCGAACTTATGTTTGCTTGAATTGTCTTTGCAATTCGTTTGCAAAGCTCCTTGCCTTTCCACGTACCCTTTTGTTCACGATTAGCACCAATTGTTTTTACTAAATAAAATTTGAAAACTTTCCAGTATAACAGTCAGTTGTCACCGTATCGAAGCGTGCCGGCCGCACAGGCGTCAAACTCGCCACGCCCTATGTACCTTTGCGACTATTCTGTGTAGGTGCATCGATGAGCGTGCGGGCGGCGTTCAAGTTCGTGTGCTGAGCTGCTCACTGTATCGAGGATTGGGTTAGGTTAGATTAGATTAGGTTAGGTTAGGTTAGGTAAGGTTAGGCAAGGTTAGGTAAGGTTAGGTAAGGTTAGATAAGGTTAGGTAAGGCTTGGATAGGTAAGGCTTGGTTAGGTAAGGCTTGGTTAAGTAAGGCTTGGTTAGGTGAGGGTAGGCTAGGCTAGGTGAGGTTAGGTAAAATAAGGTTAGGTTACGTTTGGTAAGGTAAGGTTGGGTTAGATAGTGCTTATTGTAGTGATTCTCGTGGTTGTGACGCGGCAAGAAAGCTTACTTGAACGCACGCACAGTGATGAACGTACATAGAATGGCGAGTTTGACGCAAGTACAACCCACATGGCCGGCCGGTCACCAGACTGCTGACACAGGATCATCCTTTCCGGCATTCTCGCTGTACATACCAAACATTGCTCAATTTTTGACCATTGTAATTCAGAAATTCGTGTATTACGGATAAAAAGATCTCGAAAATAGATTAATAAGAGCAATTTTTTATGGCACAGCGCTCGCTGGTACTTCCATTCGGTTGATTTGAAATGGTTATAAGATCTGAAACGACTTTGGCATTTTACCAGATGTAGTTTGCTGTTGTATCGATTTTAGCAGAACTCCAGGACCACGAGTCCCCACACTGTTTTCAAGCTCGAAAAATTTACAATCTCGTTGCAGATATGCGTCACTTCCTTTACCCGAAACGCTTCTTCAGCCTTTAGAAAGAGAGTAGACACGCACACACATATATTTCCGGCCAGCAGATACAGTATGTTGCTTAATTACTTGTAAACTTACTTCTTGACATGGAGCCCTCTTGACCAGTTCAGTTCCACTTCAACATCTCGACAACTTGGGCGTTCCTTGTTGTGGAGAGCTTGCAGGCATTTGACAAAAGTGTTACCAAAGTGTTCGACAGGGAAGTGCTTAGCGCACATTGTGTCTCCGATTTACGTGTCGGAGAAATAAAGTTTCATTTCGACCCAGTGTCTTAGATATGACAGGCGTGGCTCGCTTCAAGAACATGAAATACGATCTATATTAGTAACAAATTAGCCTAGGCCTCACTGCGACTCGTGTCCCTGAGGGAGAAGAGAAATAATACGGAATAAAATATTGAAAGTTAAGGCTTGAAGGTACGAGCGTGTAAATATGTATAGAAAATGAAAGTAATAGGTTTCGAAATGTCTCTGGTTGAATGTAACTAGTATTTAATTAGCATATTATTGTATTTGCTGCCAAAGCCAGACCCGTTTCACTCTCGTAGGCTACCTTTCGTTGTAATTTAGGCATGCTTGCAGAAAATTACCTAATGGACAGAAATTTGTAGGCAAGTTTTTTGTCGGTTAATGCACACCCCACACTGTATTGGTCGAGGACTTGGTATGGTTTATGTTGAATGATTTAATGCTCCTAAAGTAACACATTTCAAAATAACATGTTTATATCAGTCACTAATTTACTAGTATATATATGCTCCCAAGCTTTTTTTGTGCTCACAGTTGGTTTGGGTTGCTCAGAATTTGTGTCTAAAGCCCGCTGCACACCAGAGTTTTTTTTAGATAGTAAAGGATGCTGGCCATTGCTGTCCTTCCTGGATCACTCGGGAACGTGCACTAGAGTAGGAACAACTTCATTTGTTCGGTGACTTGCCTTCTGCGGCGCGGGCGCCGAAGAGTCGAAACACGGAAACGTTTCTCTCTCCACATCCGAGTAGAACCCGCGGACCATGGTTGAAACCATGCCGCGGACTCTCGGCATTATGCTGCAAAATAGTGCGTAAAATCGGAGCTGTCACTGTAACTATTTCAATATGGAGAGTGCCAATTGTAGAGTTTCGAACATCGCTTTTAATTTTTGCGAGGGAGCTTAATTAAATTCGCAACGACTTACAAAGCGTTATTTAAGTACGTTACTATGTAGTCACGGTCCCAGAAACTGTTGTTCCAAGAATGTGAGATTTTCGACTCTCGTGTGCAGCGGGCTTAAGACTCAGCACACGAGAATCGAAGCACCGGAACGTTTCACGTCCTGAAACAAAAATTTTTGGGTCTGGGACTGCAGCAAATCTTTTTTGAACTTCGTTTCAAAATACAGTATGCATTGCTGTGATATATTATCATATGTATGAAGTTCACTCGCAATTAACTATTTGAGTTCGTGCAATTGGTATCTGCTGCAGTGGAATAGCTGCAATAGCAGCTTATATTTTTTGGCAAAGTTTTTTTCTTTGCAACTTGAAACCAGGCTCGATTGCAGCTTACTCGGATCATCAGGGAGAAACGTTCTCGCGTTTGGCCTTTCATTTGCAACGAGCTTTAGAAGTTTTTCATATAAATACTTCATAATATAAAAAAATGCATTGGTATCAAGGTCCTCAAGTTTACTTGGCAATGTGCAGCAACATTCATTATGAACTAAGATTTGTAGTGCATATAAATTAGCGGCACACTTTTGCGGGTAGTATACGCAAGATACATACTACCTAGTGACATGCATCTGTGGATGGCATAGTATACTGCCTGCTACTTAGCTTTATACTTTTGCGTGCGACAGACCCACTATGTACACTACCTAGATGCATACATTGGTGGCCGGCATACATAAGGCGCAAGGTTACTTCTGCTCGTATTCAGATCGCATCCCGGCTCCATCTCCGTCTAATCAACATTCATGAGGCGCCCAAACATGCGGCAGACGTGCGGACAGGAGACGTGGTGATGTTCATCAATGAGCCCTGCTCTCTGCAAATGAAGTTCGGCTTTTGACACAATTAACGGGATAATATACCTGCGAGCTTTACTGTACTAGTCATATTAGTTCCCAGTTGGCTCCTGTTCTAGGTCTTACGATCTGACATGTCTTTCATAATCGTATCTTCCTCAAGCTGTACTGTTGCGTTACAAGGTTTTTTTCTCCCGCGGTAGAGGGCGGCACTCTAGACTGCTGAGCTCATGATAATGAACGGTGCAGGTTCGAATGGCAATCGTGGTAAGCGAGCTCTTGCGGCGCTGACTCAGCAATTGAAATCTGTACAGCTGCCGTGGAGGTACTCTTTCAAAAAAAGGAAGGGTAGTGGGGGGCACAGTTCGTTGCATAAGAACCTTCCGTCGATGGTGCCATAGCTTCTGATTGCGGTCGATTGCAGCCGTACCCTCTTTGAGGCCAGTTGGTTTATCTCTACAATACGAGTCAGTGCGTGCGGTCAAGTTGGCTGTACCTTAACCAGTTAGTAGGGACTTTAGATAAGGTTTATTATTTATGACGGTGGTTTCCTATATGGGAACTATTCATCCCCGTAGACTTCAAGGAGGTCGACCATAGACCCCCTAAAGGGAAATCTCGCCAGTTTTGTAATTCTCAACTTAATTGAAGGCATCTTTACAAATAAAATTACAACCTCTAAAAATATACATTCATTTTTTACAAATCTGATGCAATTTGAACCACAGACTGGAAACTTTGTAACACAAGCTTTACCTAAATGTAGCATAATGGATGATAAATGCATACATTCATCACTACGTGTCTACGACAATGCACTGTTCTCTTTGCAGGGGTCTACACTGAAAAGTTGTGGGGAACCACTGATTTATGGTATGCGCAGCATAAGCATAAGATCTTGGAATTTTGACAATCGAAGTTGTTTATTGTCACGTTGTTCAAGGTTGCTGTTATCGCTATGAGAAAAGTCCCTGTTTCCGCCAGTCGACAACCGTAACTAACAACTAAAAGCTAACTACTTTGAACGACGTCCGAGATTTTTTAAATTATCTAATGTCTACCGCGGTTCATTATTTAATCCGGAATGGAATCGAATAACAGATACTTGCCATATCTATATTACAATTTTACTTGAGGCTCCATCCACCCATACGTCCATCCGTGTGTCTGTATGTGACGATTTTCAGTATTAGGTAGGGAGAACTTCAATATGAAAGAAGCTGTCTTCATTAGCGCTTCTTGAAAAAGTTTCAGTCACTTTCAGAGCGAAGACATGAAGATCATTTCACTCGTATCTCATCTACCGCTCTTCATTTCATTCACACCATATTATGTTTGATTTGCTTGTGGCGCTCGAAGATCTTAATAAGGCCAGCCAGATGCGTGTTTAGGATACGCTGCTGGAGAATGGAGCGGGTAGTGTTGGACACATAGGCTCTAAGGTATTCTTTCAAACGAACGTGCGATGTCTAATTAAAGAAATACAATAACACCTGGAGAACAGAAAGTTAGGGTGTTGAAGAAACCGAGTTTGTTTGTTTGTTGTATATCTATCGCGTCAAAGAGATCAGGAAAATCATGGGCTACTGATCAATAGCCTTGGGTCCCGTAGTCGTAAAAAGAATGGACGCGCTGACAAACAGTTGAAACGCGTAAGATGATGATTGGTTAAATTATCTGTAAACAGTGGAAAAGAGAGCGTAGAATAGGCATGCATAAATAGAACAATGCGGGAAGTACCGCTGTACGGAAAATTCACAGGTGAGAGAGGCTGGAGTCCAGTAGACAAGGGGTGTTACGGTAGACGAGGGTACGTCAGGCGGACTTTAGACTAGACGGGATAGGTTAAATTACAGGAACA
Source organism: Parhyale hawaiensis (assembly GCA_001587735.2). Classification (NCBI taxonomy): domain Eukaryota; kingdom Metazoa; phylum Arthropoda; class Malacostraca; order Amphipoda; family Hyalidae; genus Parhyale; species Parhyale hawaiensis. The sequence continues at coordinate 4,896,050 of LQNS02276499.1, forward strand.
CTACCTTATGTCAAGCGAAAGTAGGTGAAAACATTATTTAGCCGTGGAATTTCCACGGGTCCCGCTAGTTGGAATAATTTTCCTGGTGTTGCGATGCATCAAGAAAGCAGAGCCTTGAGTACACAGCAGCCCTGTAGTGTGGATACAGCTGAGGCATATACATATAGCATATTTGGGTGAAACTTTAGTACATTGGAAAAAAATTATATATATAAGATGTTGCTTTAGTGTAGTGGCAGTACGGTACGAATGATAGTTATTATTACTTCTTTTGCCGAAGTGCATTTTGCCCCTCTTATTTCTTTCGATATTTTAATTCAACAATACAGTTCAGAAAGAGTGAAATTTTCCCGTTCTCTCTAACGGCCAGATACAATAGAGTAGGGGTTCTTTACCTTTTTACTCCCACGCCCCCTTAGGACTATACTTTTTCTTTCGAGCCCCCTTAGGGTTTTTGAATAAATGTGGTACCAAAACACGATGATACCAGCAAGTTTCCCCTTTTTCACCAACACCTTGTCAGTCCTTGGTCCTTGTAGTTGTCTTTCTCTTGCACACACATCTCATTTGCGTGGCGGTATGGTCTCGGCAGGGAGTGCAGTAGCCTATTTTTCAAGTTGGAAGAGGGACACTCGGCTGACATTCAGTTCGACAGCTACGCGGTTCATCGACACTCCTTGCTCGATTAAGGTGAAGGCCCGAGTCTTTTCTTCAATGGTAAGCTTCTTTCGACCCATTGTGATCCTGTGGTGGTTTTTGTGTGGTACTAACCTAAATGAAAAGGTAGGAAAGTAGAGGCCCACGCAACGTACTCGTATTCTGTTCGAGCTCTAATGGCTCACAGACAGACTGTGTAGCGGGGATTTGTGTGTGCCGCGGGGGTGGAGCAACACACGTCATACCACCCTCCTCTCTCCTCCCATATGGTGGGGAATGCGAAAACAGAATTAACTGGGAATTATGCAGTGACTTTGTTTTAGCGGCACAGGGGTAAAATTTGTTTCTGTGGCCACTGTATTAACAGCTTCTGCACTTTGCTCGAAGATCCATTCATAACTTTTTGAGTTATGCTGCTAACCAATATCGTGATAAGCACTAGTCAAACACGCAAACGAACCAACCAATCTGCACCAAAATTTAATCATGGCGTTCAACATTAATAATTACTCTTATAATTTCATAAAGATCCATTCAGAATTGTTGGAGTTATTGAGCAAACAGGCAAAAAATCAAACCCAGCGACAAACGAATGAACAAACAGATCATCACAAACATTTGGTAATTTACTATTCATAATAAACCTAACAACCCATGTAAATTTAATGAAAATCCATTCATAAGTTTTTGAGATGTGGCACAATCAAAATAATAGGCAGACAAACAAACATGAACGGATTTCCACCAAAAGATAATCATCTGTTGTCGTTAACATGACTAACAATTACTGTGAGCTTTGCAAAGATCATTTAATAACTTTTAGAATTAACTTGGTGACAGATAAACAGAAAAAAAAACACAACAAAAAACATAACCTCCTTGGCAACGGTGATTAATGTAAATCAGGTTTTACTAAGGAGGCTCGCACCCCCCTTGGAATCCGCTCACGCTCCCCTAGGGGGGAGCTCCCCCTGGATAAGAACCAGTGCACTAGAGATAATATCGATAATATTACCTAATTAATGTATCCACCAGGTCATGAATGACGGCAATGAACTGTGATGACCCTTTTCATCGTTCAAACATGTGCCACATATATTTTGCTGCAGAAGATAACTGTTACATGTGGTTATGTACTCTTATTAAATCAAAATAATTTGTGATTGAACCCTTCCTCAGTTCGGAGATCAAAATTTTCCATCTGCAAGAAAAACGTAAATTTTGTGTTAAAGGGCATGTTCGCCTCGAACTCGAAATTAGGCTTTCGAGGCTTCACTTGTTCGAAACTTCAGGCACGGCGCTGGCTTCGACTCGCTACATTGAGTTTCAGGTATTGACCCCCCCAATTGGCCCCCAATTGACCCCCAATTGGCTACCTTTGAGATTTCCAGAAACTCAATCTTGCTCCGTGAAATGGAGTTTTGCGCTTGCTTAATGTAATCGCGCACCTTATAACACAATAAATTTCAATGTGACCGATCCAAAAATTCCGTCAAAAGTGTCGAGCAGGTCAAGCCTCGACGGCTTAATTGCTTCACCGAATCGAACGTAGTCCTAAAGGCTTAATGATTTTTCAGAAGCTTTCACTTAGTGGTCCTTAACATTAATACTCCTACGCCTTTCTTAAGGATATATTTTTTTCTGCGAGCTCCCTTTACTGTTTGTAAATGAATATGGCGCTTAGGCTTATTACCAAATCGTCATATTTTATAAGTAAATAGTACTAAATGTAAACATAGATTAAGATCTCCTCCCCTCCCCTGGAATCCGATCCCGCCCCCAAGAAGGACGCGCCCCAGGTTAAGAACCAGGGCTGAGTCTAGCTGTCTTCATTGACTGGATATCAGGGTTGGCTAATCAAGAAGTACAAAGATGGAGTTGCATACTTTTACCATCATCTACAACTCTGCTTATTTTTCACCTATCGGTTTTGTCAGAGCGTGACAGACATAAGACATAAGCCGCGGTGGGGATAAATTAAATGCAGCAATTTCTGACGGCCAGTTAAATTTAGATTTTTGGTATTTTTCACATCTCAGTCAACCGACCTGACTGCCTGAAAAAATTATTATTATGGCTCAAATCCTTTTGCTTCTTTTTGGGTGGATAGACAAAATAATTCAACGACATCATTGTTTATGGCCAGCTTACTCCAGCGTTTTCGAATTTGTCCTATCTAGATCAACCCACGTACCTGACTCCCTGAAAAAATTATGAATATTGTTTAACTCTTTCTCTTTCTCATTGGGTGCATAACAAATATACGAATTGGTATAGTTAAATCTTCAACGAAAACATTATCACCGCTTTTCGATTCGTTCTCAGGTGATAAATACACATCGGTCTGTCTTATACTCTTCAAATTGTTAATAACACTCGAATTTACCAAGATAATACACCCAGGTAGTAAAAATTGTTATGTTAATATTAGAATAATGTTATGATGTAACATTAGATAATATTATCCCCAATGTTGAAATAATATTATTTTTACACGATTATTTCTATGTTAGGATAACATTATTCGGAAATATTTAAATAATATTGTTGCATAATGTTAGATGTTACAATGAAATAATGAACTAAAATTGAAACAATGCTTCTTATATTATTTCAGTATTAATAAAATATTATCTTCTAATAACTGTCAAATTATGGTTATTCTATAATATTGTTCCATGACATTTTAATTGTATTATTTTAATGTTATGATGTCCATCTTATTTCAATTTATTTACCAACATTAAAATATGACGCACGAGACTATGGCAGACCCTCGAAAGACCGAGGGTGCAGCCGTCGCCGTGTGGTTCTTCTAAGGCTTCAGCGGAGGGATCCTGGGACAAGTTACCCACTCAGGCGTAACCTGTCCTGCGAGAAAAACGGGGCAAGAGAGGTTTAGGCATAAACAAAGTTATTTGCCAGTTTTATCTCGGACCGTATTTGCAAAATCAGATTAGCCTCCGCCTTACACATCGAACAATGGATGATCAGATTCAAGATATATACTTAATTCTGTATATTTTACAGAAGGTTTGAACATATACAGATGCAAACTTCATGTGATACTAGTTAGAATTACACATTCGACCATTTATTTCTCTTATAGAGTGGACAACAATAGAAAATGAACATAAGTGTGCAATACGAATTCAAGCGGTGACTCAACCAAGTTACAGGCGTGCGCGGTTTATATTTTCTTTGTTATTCTAAAACAGAATTTTAATATTTATTTATTACTTTTTTAATATTGAAGAAGTATATTTTACTTGTTAGCCTAAAACATCATTTTAATATTCGGAATAACGTTAAATTACCATTTTTTTAAAATATTAAATCAATGTTAGGAGATAATATTGATGAGTAAAATGATTAAAATATTATCGTAGTATATAAGATATAAACACAACAAAGAAATATTACGTTGTATTTTAAAGTAACATGATAATAACATACCAGAAATAATATATAACACGAAAATAACATTCCAACGTTATCATAATATTAATATAATATATGATTGCTACTTGGGACAGGAAGACAATAATACATGAAGACAATAATACAGAAAGCCAGTTACAATTTATAAATAAAAGCATTTTTCAGTGTCTAAGTTTGGCTACATTATGCCAACGCAACAGTATAAACCGCACAATCAACTTATGAGAGAGGACTGATATTCAGCTCGCATGCATTTCGTGCTACCGTATCTATGCTACCATGCTTTCATTAAATCTCTATTCGGGCAACTTCAGGTGAACGTTTGCTCAAATGTTCCCTGCGCAGTTACTTAGTTGAGCCTCGGTACCAGTTGCAGCTCTGACCCCACTGCTGAGAGTAGGCAGATGACGGAGACATCACTCGCGTTTTACCACAGCCCGCTGGGTAACGGAGAGAAAGCGGTGTCGACTCGGCGACATTGTGGTGTGTGTGTTCGCACTCCGCCTCCCACGCTGGTGTCTGTTTGGGGCTGAAGGCTCAGTGCATGTCAGAGTGTGGTAGTATGGCGTTGCGCTGTGCTGCGGAATGAGCGCTTCTTCATGGACTCTCGAGTCTGGGCTGGTCCCCAAACCCTTCACCCCAAACATAACTTTCATTGAAGCGGCAATATGTGAAGTGTGTCTTTTTATTTTTTTGAAGCACAATGTTTATTCACATGCAAAAAGAGCGAAGGCGTCTGCGATTGGGGTGGGGAGGGAAGTTAAGCCTTCGAGGGCTAACTTGTCCGGACTCTAGATAAGTACGCTGGCTTCGTCCCGTTGAATCCAGTTTCAGGCGGTAATCCATCGATTGCTCTCGACATTACATTTCCAAATAGTCAATTTTACTCCACAACATGGAGTCTTCGGCCTGCTCACCATTATCGCTTTGCTTTTACTACCTTCAACACAATTTTAAGCGGTGAAGCTAGCTATCTCACCTGAGGTACCGGACAAGTTAAGCCTCAAAGTTGTAAAATCGCCGACCAATCAAACGCGTCTTTTGTTATGTTTCTCGGAGCTGCGTGAATATTAGAAAATTGTAAAATGCAAACGTAATGTCAATTTAGCAGCACACGTCAACTGGGGAAACTCATACGCACTGGTTCGTGCTGCAGATAGGTATAAACCAACTGGCTCCAGAGGAGTGTACGGCTGAAGTCGAGCACAGATCATCAAGAGCTATGTCTTCAGAGACGGAAGGCCTTTGTGCGACGACAGCGACCCCCGATCTTCCCATTTCTGGTTAGAGTAAGCACCCCGTGCAGTACTATCCAAACCATGAAATGCTGACTCTGCAAGCTAAGCGCAACAACTCGCCTGGTGGCAATACTCTGCTATTGCAGGTATAAATTGAATAATATTGCAATATTTTTAGTGTATGTCACATCGCATCTAATATACGCCGGAATCTATGCAACCGACTGACTTGCTGATGATATGCAGCTCTTGCGACTGTTTTTTTTTTTTATGCTTTTTTTGAAACACTTCCGAGTTCTTTTAAAAATTTATCTATGTGTTTAATTAATAATATTCACAAACATTGGTAAAAGTAGTCGTATAGAGCATAAAAATAAAAAAAAGATAAAATAACATAAACTCATAAAGCTTGCGGTAAACGAATGTTAACATGGCGATGTCGTCAGAAAATAATCAATAAATTTGCCAGACAATATTCGGTAAAATTCCAACGTACAATCAATAAATTTGCAGGTGGATATTCGGTAAAATTGAGATGTAAATGAAATTCGACGTCTTTCAGCAGCGGCTTCAGGTATTTGACAGCAGCGCCAGGGTCGGAATTGCGATGCTGATGAGGGCAGTTACGTTACGCTTCGTCGGCTCTCAATTGATGCAATCCTTTGGCACGTCAAAGTGAGGGTATGCAGAGGGCTTCCTACATAC
>LQNS02276499.1:4923315-4936797 GCA_001587735.2 Parhyale hawaiensis
ATGAGGGCTCCTCGAGCAATAGGCTCGTATTTGCATAATCGCGTCACCCAAGCAACTCTACACTAATGTGCAAAATGTGCGAAATTCTCAACACAGGCCTGCTGCATCCTAAAATAAGAGCAGCCTGTGAATGAACTCCGTTTATGTTGCTAACAGAAAATAACACAGCAGACGGTGCTAGAAGTGTTTCTGTTTATTATAGGGATAATATATATATATATGCAATATATATACTCGCAGTGACGGAGTCTCGCTGGGTAAGGATCGGTTAATTCGCATCTGGTAATTGGAATGCTCGGGATAACAGCTTCTACATTTCTGACATTCATAGTCCCCTCTAAGGGCACTGACTTATGCATGGGGTTGGTCTGGAATTCGCAGTTGTCATCTGATCCTTTCGTCTATGACAGCAAAGAAGAGCATTATTCGTCGACCGCAGCCAAGCAGTCCTCTGGGATTGACGGGAATTTATTTGCGGTTGAAACTAGTGCATACGGATTTGCTAGTTAGGCTCTGCGGTCAAGACACCCTTTCAACCTTAACTTAGTTTAAATCATTGTCCATAAAAGACAGCGACCCATAGAAACATGAGGGTAAACTGACGTTAATACTGTGTCCAATAGCATATATTTCAGCACCGTATTCTGAGAGAGACCTAAGGGCAGATGAACTTTCCATGGCTTACCAAACAAGAAGAGGACGCGGAGCCAAAGTGAAAATGAAAGAAACTTACGCAAGTAAACAAACTAACCTCACAACATGGCTCGCAGCCTTGTGCGAGGATCTCTGTGCTGAGACTCGGCTCTCTCATTCGTTCTCAGCTTCACAGGGTTGTGGATCTCCTGAAAATGATGCGTAAATAAGAATTGAGGACGTAGAAGATGTAGTAGTTTGGTTGAATGTGTGGAAACGCTAGAGAGATAAATACACCAAATGCATAAATGAGATATAGAAAATTAGTTGGATGTACCAAAGAAAGTTTACCAAAGTGTGAAGTGAGGTAATGCCCAAGAACATTAGTGCAGTCATTGTTTTGGGAGGTGATTCAATCCAGAAAATGACGCTAACGAAAATTTATATCAACACTTTTGACTTTCTTACCGTCTCAAGCGAAATTGGTTGTTGATCAACGTCTGGAACTCCGTCCACAGTGGGGAGATAACATTTGGAACTGAACTGCCAGTTTGATTATTTCAATCTAAGTGGTAAAGGTAAAGGTAAAGGTAAAGTCAACTTAGACCACACCCTCACCTGGGAAACCCACATGCACTGGTTTGTGCTGCGGGTATAGACCCACTGGCCCCAGATAAGTAAGTGTAGTCGCAGTCGCCCTCGGGTTACGAACTATGGNGCCGAGCATGCACACACAACTGCCGAGTCAGCACACCAAGAACTGCAAAGAGCTCGTATGCACGGGGAATCGAACGAGCGTTACAAGGTGTTAGAGCTGAGAACGGAAGCATGCAGCTACCGTCGATTGATTCGAACACATCAAACTAAAGTTTCATTTTTGTACTAGTTTCGTTAATCCATCTGCCGTTGCTCCTTCAGTAGGATAAGAAGAAATACCGTATCTTAGAAACGGGTAGAGTCGGCTTTAATAATTATTAAGGTAATCGTAAGGGGTCCTAGCAAGGTAGGTGCAGTGAGATTTGAAATATATTTTCAAATTTCGATCCGTCCATGATGCGGGTCATGATATTAACGAAGAACAAATTACGAAGTAGTTTTGTGGAGTTTCCATTGGAGGGGATGGAAAAAATTGTATAGTTTTCATAGTTCCCGCTAGAAGCATTTTCATGGGTCTCGCAAGACTTTTCAAAGGTCTCGCTATAAGAATTTGGATGGGTCCCACTAAAAGAATTTCGATGAGTTCCGATAGAAGATTTTCTATGCATTTAACTATAACAAGATCTGTAGATGTAACCATAACAGGAGCTGTAGATGTGGCAATAGTAGGATCTGTAGATGTAATCATAACAAGATCTATAGATGTAATCATGACAGGATCAGTTGATGTAATCATAACAAGATCTATAGTTGTAATCATTACAGAATGAGAAGATATAATCATAACAGGATCTATACCGTAGACGTAATCAAAACAGGATCTGCAGATGTAATCATAACATGATCTGTAGATGTGATCATAACTGGAACTGTAGAAGTAACCATGACAGGTTCTCTAGAAGTAACTATAACAGGATCTGCAGATGTAACCCTAACAGAATTTATGGATAAAAGTAAGCAAATTATCTGCCAAAGCAGCAGCGAGTTAGTCACACGACTGCTCATCACGGAGACAGGACCGTAAGAGGTCGCTTAGCATGTCACAGAGAAGCTAACGATGCCCTTATGAGAACAAACTGGCGGTAACTGCAGCTCTATTGTCTGCCATAACTGCGTCCAGTTACTGCGCGTTATTGGTCCCGGCAGAGACCGTGGCGCATCTGATGTATTAGGTCCTCTGCTGAGGCCTTGTTTGTGCCATTCGGTTTTAGGGCGAGCGGAGGGTTGGAAATTTATCGGCAGACGCTAGGTTTTAGCGCCGTAAAGTGCAGAGTTGGTCTAACCTTTGGCTTCTCGTAGGAATTGCGTTGTATCCCAATCGGAAAATTTTCGGCATCTATCGGCTGCTTACAAGCAAATATCAGCGGTTTCGGATAACATCGGATAAATGCCTACAATTTCCGATTGCGATGCAACGTCCTGTTATGAGACAGTTGGCAGCAAAAGGTTAACAGAGGGTACCTGCCAGACTATGACCAGAATATCTTTCATTACCAACATATCCCAACGATGCCCGCTATATAAATAAATCAAATTCAGAATAGATAAACGAGACAAAACGAATCTTAAAATTTTATTCGAACAAAATGCATAAAAATGTTCAGAATCAGTCATCTCCCTTTTTATATTTTTAGCTGCTGTTACTGGTCTTGTCACAACTTCAAAATGGTTTGTGTATTTACGTTTTATACTTCTTTTGTGTGTATTTTTGACGATTTTCATTGCTGATGACGGGCAGTATTTAAGCCAGAAATGTTCATTAGTTGTATAGTTATACACATTTTACTCGAATATAATGTTAAGATTCGCTTTGGCTCTTTCATTAACATGTCAAGTGCCGAAGTTTTAAGAGGTTACAACATTTTTTAATATACTTTTTAAACTGCGCTCTAGGTTTTTCCACATTCACGCCTAGCGAGTCCATATTTCGTATCGAGTTTAGACGTCCAATATCGCTCAAATAACTTACAAGTAAGTAAATACGCGACACAAAACAACTTTTACGATGGACTTTTACAACGTCCTTCCAGTTTACTACTACAGCATATCCTGGTTGTTTTTCCCAGTCCTTTAGAAATCTCCCTCCCATTGCCAACATATCCAATTAAATTGTTTTGTTGTATTTCCAGCACTGTACTTTGTTTACGACGAGTGAGTAAAAAGTAACTGTGCCGAAGGATGCGAAAACTTTATTTCATGCATATCACCATTTTGCGGCCGACATATCCAGGGCAGTTCGGTGACATACTATTTCCAGCACTGAACATTGGTCACAAAAAACTGATTAACATACCTTCCAAACTGTACAAAAGGTCACTGCAGTAATATCGCATAGTAGGCAATATGTTTATCAGGGTAAGTGGCCTTCACAAGGTATTCAAAGCTGAAGTGCTTCTAAGTTCAGGAAGAAAAACCTTTAATAAATTGGTGATGTAGATTGTACTTTTGATAGTTAATGTGGGCGTGCTTGAATTGCCCTCTTCGACAGAAATAATCTAAGCCGATTGGCTTAAGCGTGGCCAGAAATTCTGTCCTGAGTGTTGTAGTTGTCGCTTAGGAGCGACTTTCACGTGCTAATCGCACACCCATTACGCTCTGGAGGGCAGAACACTCGATTTTTCGGTACAGGATTCAATTTACGGAGGTAGAAATGTTGAGTTTTCAGTCAACTCAAGCGTAACTGGCTTGCATTTAATTTTTAAAAGTCCGTCCAGTAGGTTGAGCCTAATACTCTGTCGTCTCAAGCGTAATGAGGCTCTCGATGGAAATGGTGATGTGAAGTCGTCTTGCGGTTTTTAATTAAAAACGTGAAGCTACTGAAACCATAAGCACAGAGCATGGCCCCCTGGGCACAGAGCATGAGACCCTGAGCACAGAGCACTAGGCCCTGAGCACAGAGCATGAGACCCTGAGCACAGAGCATGAGACCCTGAGCACAGAGCATAAGACCCTGAGCACAGAGCATATGACCCTGAGCACAGAACACTAGACCCTGTGCACAGAGCATGAGACCCTGAGCACAGAGTATTAGACCCTGAGCACAGAGCATTAAACCCTGAGCACAGAGCATGAGACCCTGAGCGCAGAGTATTAGACCCTGAGCACATAGCATTAGACCCTGAATACAGAGCATCAGACTCTGAGCGCAGAGAAACAGACCCTGAACACAGAGCATCAGAATTTGAGCAAAGAGCATCAGACCCTGAGCACAGAGCATCAAACCCTCAGCACAGAGCATCAGACCCTGAGCCCAGAGCATCAGACCCTGAGCCCAGAGCAGCAGAATTTGAGCAAAGATCATCAGACACTGAGCACAGAGCATCAAACCCTCAGCACAGAGCATCAGACCCTGAGCCCAGAGCATCAGAATTTGAGCAAAGAGCATCAGACGCTGAGCACAGAGCATCAGAATTTGAGCAAAGAGCATCAGACGCTGAGCACAGAGCATCAAACCCTCAGCACAGAGCATCAGACCCTGAGCCCAGAGCATCAGACCCTGAGCCCAGAGCATGGCACCCTGAGCACAAAGCATCAAACCTTGAGCACAGAGCATCAGACCCTGAATACAGAGCATTAAACCCTGAGCCCAGAGCATCAGAACCTGAGCAAAGAGAATCAGACAGTACCTACAAGTACTGGCCACCAGTGGTGCGCAGCAGCGAGCGTGCATAAATAACACAAAGAAGACTTTACTAAGCGAGCCAACAGTTTATAACAAAAAGTTTACCTCAAGAGATTTGCCTAATTCTCTTGGCAACTTCGTTTAACCTTGAAATTAAAAAGTTTGCTGCTCAGGTCGCGTGGCTGCGAGCCGCGTGGTGTCGCATCGCTTCCGAGTTATAGTGATGACAGGCAAGGGTGTGGTGCGGCTCCAGTACTATACGTAAATAAAGGTGTTCTTAAGGCTGCATTATATCTAAGGCAATCTAGGGGAAAAGAGGTAGTAAAGTAGAAAGTTGAACCCGTCAACGGAGTGTTCTCTAAGTAGTCTCGGCTTGGCACGAATAACCTATAATCACTGACAATTGCTGGACAGGGTAAAGAGGGGGTATTAGGCACCAACCCCTGTTTGGGAATGTAGCATTAGACACCCCTCTTTTGGAATGTAACAGTAGACACCCCTCTTTTGGAATGTAACATTAGACACCCCTCTTTTGGAATGTAACAGTAAACACCCCTCTTCTGGAATGTGCCATTAGACATCCCTCTTTTGGAATGTAACATTAGACACCCCTTTTTTCGAATGTAACATTAGGCACCCCTGTTTGGGAATGGGGAGATGTAGCAGCCCTGTTTTGGTACATGGGGCTGTTACACACCCCTGTTTTGGAATAGGGCTTTAAGCGGCTCCCAACAAAACCAGTGCACTGACACATGTTTCAACTGCTGCCCCTGAACTATGAAACAAGGCATGTAACTTGTTTATTGATAGTCCAATCAAGAGCTTAAGATACCATGGATAAAGTATAGCACAATAATATAGCTTGTGGTGCCACATTAGTCCTTATTGCCACGTGGCGTATATTGTCTCGCTTTACTCTTTGTTCGGCTTAATTTGTTACCGTAACAAGTTAATTTACTGAGTTTCCTTGAGGCACTACTCCCCATAATAGAGGCAGGGCGAGCATAGTTTTTCCTAACGAATTATGGCCCATCACTACTTAGGTTTGCTAAAGATTTAGTTAAATCGTGTCACAAAGTGGTACGCTGCAATCACGAGAATCTAACGTCACTAGTATAACTTGCCTGGAACTTCAATCGTAATTTTGAGGTACAAAATATTGGATCGTGTTGCTGGCGGTAATCTCACTGGTTTACTTAATACGGCCGAAAAAGTCATTCATGTCTAGCAGATTCGAGTTTTCGATCATCGTAGGTAATCACGGTCACAGAAACTTTTGTGCCCAAACGAGGAACGTTTCACACTTTTTCCTCTCTTAGCCTTTCCAGTTTCAGTAGTACGAAAAAACTGTTGCTGTTGATATTGCTTAAAATGTCGACCAACCCATTTTTTACTGAAATGTTTCAATAATTTCATCCGGCAAGGGATGCCCGTCCATGCAAATAACACTTATCGGACCCGAAGCAATCTCAAAGGAACTGTAACTAGGATAAATGGTAACGCTAGAGGAAATAAGTTAAATGGATAGCTACTTTAGTGCCGCTAATTTCTGTAAACTATCCGCTGAGAGCCGCAGTACGGTTACGGGTTGATGTCTTTTATGAGTTGATTACTGGGCTTTACTCCAAAGACATCTCTTACATCGAAGTGGTTTCCTAATCTTCTCAGTAATAAAGTGGCTTGTAGAACCAGCAGCTTTGGCTGAGGGGGGATGGGGCTTTTTACTGCACTTCAGAGGAGCTCGAAAGATTACCTCTGTAATGGCTTCATTGAGACCGAGGTACTCGCTTCAGATCGGCCGCACGTGCTGGTTGTTGCTGAGAGGGAGCGTGTGTGCGAGTGAATGAAACAGTTGCGTGAATGAAACGGGTGAATGAAACGATGAAAGTGAATGATACCGGTGAATGAAACAAATGAGTGAAAAGAGGGAATGAANAAATGAGTGAAAAGAGGGAATGAAACGATGAAAGTGAATGATACCGGTGAATGAAACAAATGAGTGAAAAGAGGGAATGAAACGATGAAAGTGAATGATACCGGTGAATGAAACAAATGAGTGAAAAGAGGGAATGAAACGATGGAGTGAATGATACCTGTGAATGAAACAAATGAGTGAAAAGAGGGTATGAAACGATGGAGTGAATGATACCGGTGAATGAAACGGGTGAATGAAACGACGGAGTGAATGATAGCGATGAATGACACGGATGAGTGAAACGGGTGAATGAAACGACAAAGGGAATAACAGCGATGAATGAAACGGATGAGTGAAACGGGTGATTGAAGCGATAGAGTGAATGATATCGGTGAATGAAACGGATGAGTGAATGCAATGGCTGACTGAATGAAACGAGTAAGTGGCGGAAACAAATGAATGATATGGCTGAGTAAATGAAAGGGTTGAGTGAAACTGGTGAATGAATGAGTTGAGTGAATAAAATGGAATACAACGGCTCTGTAAATGAAACTGGGAAGAAAACTACTGAGAGAATGAAACGAGCAAGTGAAAACGGTGAATGAAACAGCTTACCGAAACGAGTGCATGAAGCGGGCGACTGAAACGAATGAATGAAAAGGCTAACTGAAACGATTGAATGAAACAGGTGACTGGAACGGGTGAGAGAAACGGCTGACTGAAACGATTGAATGAAACGGCTGACTGAAACGAGTGAGTGAAACGGCTGACTGAAACAGATGAATTTATCAGCTAAGTGAAACGGGTGAATGGAATGGCTGAAATAGATATTGGAACAACACAATTAAGTAAAGCAGATAACTAAAACTAATGCACAAAACGAGTAAATGAAGCTACTGAATGTAGCGAACGATTAAAGCGAGTGAATGCAACAAGCAAATGAAACAAATAAATAAGTAAGCGAAGGAAACAAGTAAAGGAAAAGAATTAATCAAACAGGTGATGCAAGCGGAGGAAGGGAACGGAGTGAATGAAATGGGTCCCTGGTACTAGTGAAAGAAACTGATGAATGAAAGAAAGGATTGAAAGGAGGGATTACGGAATGAGTGAATGAAACTTAAGAATAAGCTGAAAGCGTGAAACTGATGAATGAAACTAGTGAAGAAAGCTTAACCTCTGATCAGAGCTGTAGAGTAAAAGCCAGTGGGGAATATTTATTTGGAAAATGAAACTCTACGGATTTCACTTTATATATTTAAGTTACTGTATCCATATTAGAAAGTCTACGGACTGTAACCATAACATTTAAATTAAAAACTGCATTGCAGGGATATTTACCGGCTTTATACATATGAAGCAATCACTGTTAATATTCAGAAGTTTTAAAAGCTCGTCGGCTAGGCGACTTAATCTACTTTATGGAAACTCCACGAAAGTTAGCAGACTTTGTTTATAGCCTTAAGCGCCTTATTTCTTCATGGAGCTTCCAAAGGGACAAATTTTTGCATTATTTTATGACGTTCATGAGCCAGACTGTTTATTTGTTAACTTATGCAGAGGTATTAAAAAATGATACAAAGGATTTTACCATCAATTTGTTCACTTTACAGGCTTGTCATAATTCTGCTATGGTGTATTAATGTACAACGCCCCTCGACTTGATCTTCAACTTAAAAGAAATGAAAGAGATTAGCATAATCAATTCCACTTCTCAAAATATTACCTTCGCTCTTCCTTGTCCCGCTAAATATTATGCATAGATGGACAACAATAACTATATATTATTAGATGTATATGTTGATTTGCAACTTTGTGGACTTCGAAAATATTTTCTGAATGCCATCTCTTCCTTCCCGCTTCACTGCAGCCAGCTCTCCCTGCCCATCCAAGGCAAGAGGTTCAGTTCTCTAATCGAAAGGTTTACCCAAGTTGTCAGTGTTCAGCCCCTCAATGGGAGTTATCTGCAATAAGTTGGGTAATTAGTAGAAACTAATTAGAAGATCTTTGAAAAGATGGAAGAGTTTCGAGGTCGGGTGGCGACGAGCAGAGTCTGTTGCCATAGACTGTAGGAACACTGGGACTTGGCTTTTGAGGGAGTGCAGTATATAGAGGCGAGGGCTTGCGCAGTGTAACATGTCGAAATAGGTTAAACCTTCATCGTTGGCATCACCAGTAGAAATAAGAACTTGGACGCAAAGTTAATGGTTGGTTACTGTATTGCTGAAAGAAAATAATTCTAGGGCGCAAATTTAATTGCTAATTATTGCTTTACAAACTATATAAAAACTTAGACACTTGTTTAAACACCTTATAACTAAAAATGAAAATTGTGACGCAGATTTACTAACTGATTGCTACATTATTAGAGAAATAAAATCTGAGACACAAAGTTAATTGCTGATTACTGCTGTGTTAATAGAAACAAAAACTGAGATTAAAGTTTAGCTAATACCAATTACATTGCTAGAAAAAACAAAGAACAAAGTATATATTCTTGGTAAAGCATTTTCTTTGTACGCCAGAGACTCTCTGGATGATCAGCAGCAAGGGTCATAGTTTCAAATATTTTGTTGGATTATGGCTCTAGGCGAATATTTTATGGAGTCTCCACCAACATACAGTATTGACTCCTTAGTCAGAAGTCCATCAAGCGTTACAGCTTAACTTCAGATGAGATTAACTATTACTAGAGAACACTCGGACACACACAGCTCGCCAATGGAAGCACAATCATCCGGACTGACAGATGCAGAAACTGACACACATACACACACTTACAAACATACGTACACACCTACACTCACACCTACACACACACACACCTACGCACGCGCACACACACGCACACACACTCTTCCTATTACAGCCACGCTTTGACTTACACTAAACGGGCTCTATAAATATTTAAACTCAGCAATTTTGCGAATAGCAAATTTTTACTTCTGATGGAATTTAATATCGGATGGAAAAATTAAAATGCTGTCGAAGGAACTAAAAACGTGAAATTTAGGTCACAGAAAACCTAGTTTAAAGCTTAAATAATAATTTTTGCTGCTCTAGCTCATTCGCCGTTTGATTTTTATTACTCACTCCGTGTGTCAATATCATAATTTAGATAAGTTAGATTTTTACAACTGACTCCGTGTGTCAGTATCATAATTTAAATAAATTAGATTTTTGCTACTGACTCCGTGTGTCAATATCATAATTTAGATAAATTAGATTTTTACTACTCACTCCGTGTGTCAATATCATAACCTAGATAAGTTAGATTTTTACTACTGACTCCGTGTGTCAATATCATAACCTAGATAAGTTAGATTTTTACTACTCACTCCATGTGTCAATATCATAACCTAGATAAGTTAGATTTTTACTACTGACTCCGTGTGTCAGTATCATAATTTAGATAAGTGAGATTTTTACTACTGACTCCGTGTGTCAGTATCATAATTTCAATAAGTTCGATTTTTACTACTTACTCCGTGTGTCAATCTCATAATTTAGATAAGCTAGATTTTTACTACTCACTCCGTGTGTCAATATCATAATTTAGATAAGCTAATTTTTTACTAGTGACTCCGTGTGTCAATATCATAATTTCCAACTGATTCACACTCAACAGTTCAAGAAGAATGCAGCTGTTGAAATGCCTAGCACCAAATTCTAGGACTTTTCATGCTCTTAGTAATGTATTAGCAACAATTCATAAATTCCAGGTGAAAATCTCTCCTACCATGCAACAGCAAATATTTTGCGGCTACTTATCGTGGAATTTTCTCAGTATACTGGGAGAACAGTAAGAATAAAATGTAAGCTGCTCGCTAGCTTTTAAACTAACCCGAGAGCGAATAATATATGCTTGAGTAGCTAATATCTTTTTGAGTCTTTCCTTCAATAGCATACGGGCTTTTCTATCATTACGTAAGCTATTTTGAGCCCATCTATTCCTACTGAGAACCTTGTATTAGTTTCGCTATTAGGGCTTCATGTATTGCTGATTTACATCCGCTGTATGATACTTAAAGAAGCTACACTTCAGGGCTTCAAATAGCTGCAAACTACGCAGAACATCGTTCCTTATATACCTACCATTTTAAAGGAGTTTTCTTTCCAGTATAACCGAGAAGCTTCAACTCTATGATAAAAGTCACAGGTTTAGTGCATCAAATTACTGTGAAGTATGCAGGACAACATTAGTTATATATTTAACAATTTAAATTCTTGTTTACCAGCATACTCTAAGAGCTTCAACTCTATTACTGAAGTTAAAGGTGTTAGCGCTCCAAATGACTGTACAGTATGCAGACCGTCATTCGTCATAAGCCCGTAAATTGCAGCAAGCTGTCGCTAGTGACACTTCAACCCTCATTGGAGAAAATTGCTCCGTCGATTGCAGCTCGGTCGGGGCCTGTATGAAGGGTGTGGAGCGTAATGAGGATCATTTCTCTGGAACCATTACAGCCATTGAAAGGCGATGAGGAGCAGATGACATGAAAACCTTAACACGTAACGAGAAATTTACTCTCCCCTAGTGCTTCATTCGCTCAGCATATTCCCCTTCCTTTATCGGTTTTAAATAAGATCGCTATCTATCAGTGCATGGTGTCCTGAAAGATGCGTACTAAGTTATAACGGATAATGAATGCGTAACAGACTTTATCATTGCAACGTAAAATATTTAGAGGAAGATGTTATTAGAGTGATTCAAAGGGTGACGCATAGAGAACTATAAGAAAACAATTACTGAACGCACAAAAATGAAACCAAAACAGCGAAAGTGCATATCTTCGTTTTGTTGCACACAATAGGCAAAAAGAATTTTCAAATATGACAGATTTGCACAATAGTCAACTTGCTAATGAGCAGAAATGAGAACGAGGTTAACAGCTGTTTTCGGCACTAGAGCAATTATTCTTGTACTTGTTATCAAAACACTATAGTAAAGATAAAGGTGCATTTAGATCAAACTAATATAAGCAACACTGTCGGGTGTTTAACTGTTTATATATTGATATATATTTGCATGTTTCGTGTCACACTCTTAACAAACTAGGAGAAAAATAGGCCAGGTGGCAGATTTTGTAATTTAGCTGCTATTTGATGGAGATGGATAAGCGAAAAGTAAACCAGATTGTTGAAGATAGCCAAAGTGGGAATCTCATCTTTATAATTAAATGCATTTCTTGCCCCGCTAACGTTGACATACAAACAATGAAGATATTCACAGCTTCTCATATCGCTGCCAAGTAGTCTGATTTTATTGCATTCTCTAAACAGTAAAACTATATTTGCTCTCAGGTCACAACGTACAAGTTCAGTAGATGATCAACGGAGCATAGAAGAAGCGATTTTTCACGGTGCAGTCGACGAAATAATTATTTTTTCCAGCTTGCTTTCTTCCATCGATGAAGCAGTTTTCGCTTGAGTGCAAAAATTTCGATTTACTGAAGCTGTATTATGCCGTATGTGCGTAGCATACGCGGCGGGAATTTAATGCAATTCAGTAATTCTTTATTGATTGCTAATACATATTGATTTGCTTTCTTATGAGAAAAGGAAGGAGCGTGCTCTTTAGACGAATTGAAAAAGACAGCCCTCCTCCCTTATGGCAATCTGAGTTGGCTATTATAGCGTATCCACCAGAAGCATAATGGTAATGAAAGTATGCTCAGGGGTGAAAGGTCATCACAAATTCCTCTCTGTCATTGTTGACAGCGCGGGCACTCTAGTAAATACTATTGATCAATTTTAGGTTATTTTTTTTTTTATCGGAAAATACAACGATTAACACCCGCCGTTAGGCTGAGTTTCCTTTACGAATGTGTGTTTCTTGCTGACCACCCATTCCTTGCATCACTGCGGGCAATTTACTTCTAATTGAAATCTCTATATTAAAATGACAACATTTTATTGACTTTCTCTATCTCAGTCGTCGGATCAGTTTGGCACTTTTAGTGGGTCATCAAGTGTGTTGTAATCTATGTTTCGGTTCATCTTTTGAGAACGGGCCTGTTGATTCGTCTACCACCGGCCATATAGTTTAATCTAATGTATGCATAATGCAAATATAATGTAGCAAACATCAATAAAAAAAAAGAATATAAAGAGCTCACCTCCTTTTGGACCCAGTCCATTACTCACTGTTGACCGAATACACAGTACGTTGATATGCAAGACTCTCCCCACGGACACAACCGCCCAAAGAGCCAGGATGTTCAGTAATGGCCAGCAGAAAAGACTTAGCTCGAGGTAATGACGTCTTAGATTTATGCGGCCGTCACTGCTGTCGATTGCCTAAGGTGACAGATCGATTTGTGAGCTCATCGCTGCTATTACCAAATTAAAAGAAGCTGTCGTGCTCATCAGACGAGGGCAGGTCGTGCGTGGGCGCAGGCTCGCATTAGATTGCGGCGCGTTTGAAAGGCGGTCGTTTTGGGGAATTTGTAGTATGTAAGGAAGTTCGTGCAAGTGTTCTGCCGTGGGCAGTTAATGTAATTACGTGCTCAGGTTGTGAGCTTGCGTGCAGCATACACGTCGTTCCTATAGACTGACACGTCGTTCCTATAGACTGACACGTCGTTCCTATAGACTGACACGTCGTTCCTATAGACTGACACGTCGTTCCTATAGACTGACACGTCGTTCCTATAGA
>LQNS02276499.1:4947943-4971183 GCA_001587735.2 Parhyale hawaiensis
CTATAGCAACAGAGCTGCCATCCTATAGCAACAGAGCTGCCATCCTATAGCAACAGAGCTGTCATCCTATAGCAACAGAGCTGCCATCCTATAGCAACAGAACTGCCATTTTTGCAGACAGGGCTGTCATATAACATCAACAGAGTTGCCATCCTATAGCAACAGAGCTGCCATTTGTGCAGACAGGGCTGCCATTTGTGCAGACAGGGCTGCCATATAACATCAACAGAGCTGCCATCCTATAGCAACAGAACTGCCATTTGTGCAGACAGGGCTGCCATATAACATCAACAGAGCTGCCATCCTATAGCAACAGAGCTGCCATTGAGGCAGACATGGCTGTCATATAACATCAACAGAGCTGCCATCCTACAACAACAGACTACCGTCTGTCCATCCATCCTCCCCACCAGCCGCCCGGTCGCCTGAACAAATAATTAGGACCAGATCGAACTAAGAGGATTGTGGCCTGTTTAGCCCAATACATCACGAGATCTCGTCGAGATGAGCTGCTAATGGGACCTAATAAACAACAACCTGCGGCCCAGGCAATTAGAGAATTACTTGGCGCCCTTCCAGCTTGTTAATGTCGCCTACCTTCCTTAGCTGCTGGGTGCGTTGTGCGGCAGTGCACGAGCAGAGCCTACGTCCTGAAAGTGTCTTTTCGGAACAGGTACATACGTCCTAAAACTGCTTGTCAAAGCATGTGCGTCGACCAGAAGGCCTCTTCATCAGGACACGTGCATAATAAACTGCACATGTCGTAAAGGTGTCTTCGTCAGGACACGTGCACACGACCTAAAGGTGTCTTTGTTAGTACAGGTGCACACGACCTAAAGGTGTCTTCTTAAGGACACATGCATACGACCTAAAGGTGTCTTCGTCAGGGCACGTATACACGACCTAAGGGTGTCTTCGTTAGGACACGTGCACGCGACCAACAGGTGTCTTCGTCAGGACACGTGCATATGTCCTAAAAGAGTCAATTTGTTGACTCTGAGCGAGAATCTAATTCAGTTTTTAGCTTCTCTTTTCTTCAATGGGCATTTCATATTCTTCCCCTTGGAGCAAGTTTCAGGAGTTTATCGCAAACTGAATACTCTTGAGAAGCACAAACACTCAGTACTGTTCCGGAACATTGAGTTTTAGCCCGTGCTAGAATATTTGTTTTATTTATTATTTAATACGTACTGGAAACAAATGCCCAGCTCTGTATTTTACAGCACGTTGAAACCCATGAAATTTCAGATTATTCACGGGTATGGAAGAAAGATTTTGGATAGACAGAATACGATATTAAGAAAAAGTGTTTTAACTCAGATGCAGTGTTGGAGGTTAGTCGGATGAGCTTACGTAAACGCGCTTTTAAAATCTTACCGTAAGTATAGTGCGCGTCAACACAGCTACATATACCTACCAGCTACGTCACGCAGTCGAATGCATAGCGTTTCCGCACAGCTGAAGTCAACAGTATTCACGCTACAGTTTTCAGCCCAGACCTGGAATTCTTTGATTGTGGTGCTGTGGATTTCAATTCCAAAGCGGAAGCGGAGCGACTTTTTTGTGGTTTTTATCTTTCGTGGAAAATTTATTTATAACGGAAGCAATGAAACCGGACAATTTTGTTGGAATGAAGGAATACCTGAAAGGGCTTATTGCTGGGTCATACAAATGCCTAAAAAATATCTTGCAAAACGTGAATCTAGCCAGAGACGATACAAACAAACTGAGTTATGTTGCAAATATTTATTGGTGCTATAAATATGAATTTAAACACATACATATTACGGTACTGAATATTAATAACGCAATTTCAATCAGCTCTGCAAGTAGAAAAAAAAAACTAATACGTAGACTTTGCTACACTTTGACCCCTTAAAATTGTAAGAATATGCTAAGCTAGCCTGCCTCTCACGATACTTCGATAAACTATCCTCCAACGAACGAAGAGACCTAAAATACAGCTAAGATCTTTATAATGATACAAGAAATGTACTTATTAGCAAGAAATTTAATTCAAAGGTACAGGTCATCTGATGGCAACAGTAACATGAGCCAACTAGAATGCCTCGTGGCGTAAGACCATCACCCGTGGTGAAGACAAAATCATCTCAGTATTTTTTATGGCCAGCTAACTCTAGGTTTTTGGCATTTTCCACATCTAGGTTAACCCACCAAATATTATGAACATTGTAAAACACCGTCTCCCTCGTTTTGGATAGACCAACCTAATAAATGAAATACTCATGAATTAGCCTCAAGACTCATCTGCTGGAACGGCACCAGTCAACAATGGTTCAATCTCTGTGACAGAAAGTGTTAAATTGCAAGCTGTCGGAGATACAGCATAGCTTTCGCTTTGTTTCAGCAGGCTACCAAGAGATCAGTCATCTACAATATAACGAAGACCGATGTGTATTTATCCATTTGTTTTTTTGTTTGTTTGTTTATCTATCAACTTTCTGTCACTCTTTAGTGAAACAGATAGGCGGAAATTTGCTCAGGTTAGAGGTTATCCTCATCCTATCAAGCTTCATTGAATACTGATAGTTAGAAAATAGTCCAGGTTGCAGCTGATGGCGCGGACCCTCTCGTATCACTATAAATAAATAGCCAAAGACACAGATAAAAAATTTCATTCTCGTCTGAGAAGTCTTCTGAAGAGGCGAAAACAGCAAAAGCAATGGGGCTTCTTGGATGTAATTAATTTCTGCCAGCCTTTCACTACGGCGCTGGCCACAAGTTAAATAAAAATAATTTGCATTCGTCCACAACTAAATCAGTTTCTTTGCAGCATTACCTGGTGCCCCTTTCTGTTGTTGTTTCTTTACTAGGTGTAAATAAGGGTGTGCACACACCAAGCACACATACATACAATATGTGGGATAGCATATCGTTTTAATGTATGCAGCAAAAGATCCAAACTATCATTAGGCCTAAACAAATTTGCATCGTTGACAGAATATGACCGCAATCAAAAATGAGAGAAGCAATGAAAGTTCAGCGAGCTAATTCTCCATCAATTTTTGGATGTCTTAAACTTCGAGCATTAATCGCCTTAAAATATTTAAGGAGAGCGCAGTAACTCTTGGAGGATGAATATTCTGCTTATTTTGCAGAGATTTTTTTGAGGCACGGGCTGTACTTGATGCCCTCTCGCGACACGTGGTATCGACCCACCTCGTGCGAGTGAGTGGGTAGACCCTTCCAAAGTCGACTAACTGACGTACAGAGCGTCGAGTGGCACGGCGAAGCAGCTCATTGACCACTTTCCACGACTTACGCGTATCATGAGACGCTTTCCTACTTTTCATAGTTCGTGCAACTGTATTAAGAATATTGCTATATGTGGTATATGAATGTTTCTGAATAACATTACGGCGGTATAACTGAAAGGGTCGATGCTTTTTTTCAATAAGTGAAGAACGGATCTTTGAGAAAATTATAGACGCTGTTATTAATTATTAATGTGCATTGCTAACTTACAACAGAGTCTCCCGGGAATCCTGTTTCTCGCTATATTGGTCTCTCGAATACGCAAACTTGCCTCCGCTCAACTAGTCACTTAATTTATCGCGACACACGGTTTTGCGAACGCCGCCCAGCTGGCAAAGCTACTTTTTTAGCCTCAAAAGTCTACCTACACTGATTATCATTCAAAGACTTGATCCGTAACCATACAGCAATAAACTTCTTTCTATAGGACAGACCTCTAGGTGCGTTTGCTACTGTGCTGATGCAGTATTTAAGAAGATATTCAAACACAACTTCATGTATTTCACCGCAAGTTCAAAGACCCAAACTTCTAGCAGTTCCCTCATTAGTTTGATAGGATGACAGTGCAGCTTTAGAGAGCTTCATGAGCTAGAGAGTACTTATAATAGTTTAAGCCTCTGGCAACGCTGTATGAATATTATTGCAGCAAAGAGTGCCTCATTATTGANTTCCAGCAGTTCCCTCATTAGTTTGATAGGATGACAGTGCAGCTTTAGAGAGCTTCATGAGCTAGAGAGTACTTATAATAGTTTAAGCCTCTGGCAACGCTGTATGAATATTATTGCAGCAAAGATTGCCTCATTATTGAATGCCAAATACTTATGGGTGGAGGAGAACTTCAATGTGTGGAGAATTGCCATTTGCAACAGCTAAATACGTTGCTACTCATATTTTGCATGAAATTTAAGCAATAACTCAAAGAAGACTCAGCCTTGCCATTATAATATCTAGCATTAAGACATGTGCATCAGTCACTGTTAGCGGCCCTGGAAGCTTTACTTCTTTAGAATTCTAAAAACTTTTTCATTGAAAAATACACAACGCGCGGAGGCTTGAACAATATTCATTACTGTAATATTGCTTAAAAGTTTTCGGGAATATTTATATTGCCTATTTACAGCTGTATTCGTAGCGCTAGTTGTAATATTGAGAACTTGTATCGCTTCTCATTTTAGAACAACCTGAAATGCTTGCCAATAGTAGTTCAGAAACGTTTTGTTAGCAGCTATTAGATAGAGTGAATTTTATTATTAAACTTTTGGAAAGATTGTTAGCAAATAGAAACCAACTAGGCACATGTTTGTCTGTAGAACAATTACCAGTTTCAGAATCACTAAGAAGCTTGTACCACAGCAAATGCAAGCATAACCCATGTTTGTACTACACAGAACACATTGAACAGAAAGAAACATGTTGGGCTTCAGTCCGTTTAAAATTTCTACATGTTTAAATTTTTTAATGATACATGCGTGCTTACTGTAGAACACGCTGACCATTGCATCGCCTACCATATATGCCTGCAATCTTCAACATTTACAATTTTTAAGGACCTTTAACTAATAAAAAAAGACTTGTATTACCTGATAATTTCTAAGGCTTTTGAACATTTCGCACAGTTGATAAGTTATATTGCATAATAAACTATGGCCTATTAAACATATTTATGGATAAAATCTTACGGCACTATTCGTACCACAATACAGACGCGTCACCTAAGCTTTCGTATTGTTTAAAATTTTGGGAAAATATTTGTTTGAAAAAAATGTTCGCGACGCCTCGGTCCCGCGAGCGCAAAATAAGCCAGGAGAGTGTTGCTGTATCTGGACCGAGATGAGAGGGCCTCGCCAGATCCCTTGTTTACGGTTTCAAGATTCTGTCGGAGCTGGATACCATCCCACCGGCTACACCATACTACACAAATATGCTACTTCTGTTCAACATCAGATCTCTGTGTGTTCTCTTCCTTGTCTAATGCGGAGTTGGAGGATTCAACGGGCGAAGAACTTTCGATTTGATGGAATGTATTTTCGCAAAGCGAAAGACACAACCTGGAGACACATTTGTAGTAGTTGATAGAGAAGTACTGAACTGTTCTTGAGGGTGGATGCAAAGAAATAATTTCAAGCATCAAGCGTGCAAAAGACAGCATAACTGACTTAGGTGTTTGCATGGGTTGCACAATCTAATAAAATCGAATTATTTATGCGTGTTAAAAAATTAAAAAAAGTTTCCTCATTGTGTTTATGCCAGAGAACACAATTGACTTCAGGTACACACGATATCGAGTTTACCATTTAATGAAATCGTGAGTATTCTAACTGTGTTTCATATGTCGGAAAAATTTTACCCAATGTAATTGGAACGCAATTTGACTTTCTTGTATTTTCAGGTATCTGTCACTGAATAAACTCGTGATTATGTATAAAAAGAAACACTAAGGTCACGATAAAAAACATCGAATTGTTGAATTCAGACCAGGCTGGTTTCGACTAAAAACGTCATTTTCGGTGAATGCTTTTGAAAAGTAAAGAAAATGATACCGTAAAATAGCATTCTATAGAGGATAAAACTAAACTGTTACAAAAAAAAAGGTATGCGGACGTAAGCTTAAAGCTAACCTAACTAACATTGATATGCTTATGGTAAAACGTCGGGGTAATGGAGACGGAAAAAAAAGAGAAGGGATAAGAAGTTACTGAGTGAATAAAGGTACGGCTGTTTGGTCAGAGTTAAGGGTTGGTCTATTTTTTAATATCTGCAAAGATACTAAATTTCTGCTATCTGAAGCTTTAGATGAACCAACTATTTCGAAATGTGCTAGGGAGTATAAATGACCGGTCTGCTCGCAATGCTGTCTGGGAGGTGAATGTGGTAAGACTGTGAGAAGGTTCGTTCTGAAGGAACGTCCCATATGCTGATAAAATCTGATTTTAGACTGCTTCTGAGTACTTCCAATGTAAGAACTCCGGCAAGTTCCACAAGAATATTTGTATACAATGTTGAAAAGTAACTCAGAAGACAGTCTGTCCTTTTATTTAAAAAAGCTACGAGTTTGAAAACCGTTCCTAAGTGCGAAAATGAAGTCAATTTGCGGATAAAATTTGCTAGCATTGACTTAAAATATTTGGTCATGTCGTAAGAAGCATTGCCTAAAAAAGGAAGTAAAACGTAAACTTTGCACTTTTCAACAGTAGCTACTTGTTGGAGGAGTATTATCAAAACATTATTAGTTACCTTTTAACTATTTCATCGAACAAAAAAGAGGATATCCTATATACAATGGTTTTTTACAATATCATTTTCGTTACTTTTCAGAAGCATTAATTGAAATGACGTTTTTAGTCGAAACCAGCTTGGTCTGAATGCAATAAATCGATGTTTTTTAATCGTGACCTTAGCGTTTCATTTTATACCTAGAACTAGATTTCCAACCAAACGTCCAATCTCTGATATAATTCGTGGTTGTTATCATTGTGTTTTAGAAAAGTGGGAAACTCGTCACGCATGGAAATTGTACAAGAGCATGCAACTCACTTTTGTGCGCTACAGGAATCATTGGTCAAAAGTCCTGCAGTTCGACTTCAATATTACGTAAGGATCATTCAGGATTTCATGAGTAATCCACAAATTTATTTTTAAATTTGCCTGTCAAAATGTTTTAGAAATACTGTGTGAATTTATTTTATTATTTTAGTTGTCGAATTTTTATACTGGCAAAGTTCTCCTTTGACCTAAGGGAGATACATATTTTCTAATTGAACTACGGCGTATAATGTACCCATTAATGTAGACGAAATAATAATATCATAATATCGAAGAATTGGAACACTAGGGCTTTGCTAGCAAATTTGAATCGAATTAGAAAGGGAAAGCTATTAATATAATAAAAACTTTCATTTTCTATGTCATTCTTAAACTCTATCATAACTATTTCACATAAAAATCTCCGGCCAAGAGATCGATTTCAATTTCACTTACCGATATGGATAAATTATTCTTATACCCAAGTGTATAAATATATAGATACATACAGTATATATATGTCGACATGTAATTTGGATAGACATTATATATCCGATTATTAGTCCTTACGCATACCTGAAGCCATCCATAAAGGAAGCTCGCATATTACGGCGCGCTAGATCAAAATATTGGCGGTCCGTCAGGATTCGAACCCGGTGACTTAAGCATGGCAGGAGCGACCGCTGAGAAAGCATAAATTCAGGCTTGCAGTGTTCACGGAAGCACTGCACCGCTGCACCTCTCCACTGCAGCGAGGATTTAATTTATGGAATTTATGATGTATACATACTGTAGTTATATATGTGCAAATATATACAGTAGATTATCACCAGTACGATTTATCAGTGTAAAGGATCCAGAGCAAACCTCACAGAAGATTAATCTTACTGATGAGATTGACAACGAAAATAAATATTATATATCTGAACGACAGAAAGAAGGGAAACTCATTTCCTGTAGTAGAATTACTCTTCTATTTGAAAATTTTCAACGTTTTACCTCGTCTATTTATAAAAGAAAAATCATGCTAACGTTTCTCCCTCAAGAAAACCCTTCGGTTTTTTAGACCTTTTGCAAAATACTCTTGCATACGAGCCAACGCAACACCTGGCTGCCAGTGCAACCTTTACCGTCCACTAACTGGCGTAAGGTTCAAGGATTTAGTCAAACAACTTTGTCGATGTTCAATCCCCTCAGCCAATTTTTCAAGTGTGTAACTAGAATCTATTTTCTAGACTCGTTAGGACAGCACAAACATGGCTAGGTCCTCTGCAAGGTGGACACACTCGAGCAGCGCGTGTGCACACGGGCGACAAGTTGTTTGTTGCATAAACATTTCAGAATTAGCTGCCGGAGTTGAACTTTGGTCACAACGTGCAGTTAAATTTTAGTGAACGATAAAAAAGTCGTACTAACTAAAAAAATGTTTCGGGTTACCTTTGGCCATAGATAAACATTCAAGACAATATGTAGTTAACAATTTGAGTTGGAAGAACAACACTTGAATGGTGAACAACTCGGCCATGGGGAGAAAAGGAGCTAATTTTAAATGAACCAGCTCATGGAGCTGCAGTTTTATCGCTACCTGCAGTTTGCGTGAAACTGCAGCTGGAAAATTTCATAGGCTCAAGCGAGAGACATCGTGATGAACCTTGATACGTACGACATACTTCAGTACTATTACGTTAAGATTAGAAATTGATTTGAATAATTTCAGCATTGGCTCCAGCAGATACTGACTACTGTTTCGATGAAAATGTTCCACAAAGGTTTCAGGATGACTAAGATACATATTCTGTGTTGAATATTAGGCAAGCATTACTTTTTAGGAATGGAACTGAGGTACTTGAAAGACTTGACAGAATTTTGAATTCAAATCTGACACAGTTTTAAATTAAAATAATTCATATCGTGATGAACTGAAAAAAGACAAAGTTGAACTCGAAAGATTGATACAGTTTCTTGAAAATTTGTTGCAGCTGTTCTGGCAGAAGATGCCAGAAATAATAATAATGGCAACTAAAGCTACACTCCGAGAGCACTTACCTCCGCCAAGCAACATTCCTAGCAGTGCCTGTAATTATGATAAAGTTCTGTTGATAACTTTTGGAGTTATGCGTCTTAAGGCGAGTTCACACGTGATTCTTATCAACGAGTTCGCTAATTCACTTGTTCGAATGTGTTATTGTAGTCTAGAAATAGCAGAAAAGTTCCCTGTTTTCTGAGTTTAGCTTCGCTTCAAACTTGAAGAGATATCCGCACAGACTAATGAAAACAGAATGGCAATTCTTCGGTATTTTTGCAAGAAAATAGCGGCTCAATGATGACGTCACATTCCTCGTTTTACTGTTTTCATCATACGTTGGTATACAGGATACGAGTCGTATCTGCTTAGCTCCAGCTGCTCGAAATTTCATCGACGTTTCTTGGCTGCAAAACTCTGAAACTAGACGTTGTTCCTTAGTCTGTGATATCCGTAACTGGCCCAGTGACGCTTGCGGAGGAAACTGAGTTAACGGTCAACATTTTCATAGCATTTTGCGGCGTACGCAAAGTTGTCCTGACAACGACGCTACAGAACATTCGGATGAGTGAACGCGTTTATATGAATGACGTGTGAGCCCGTCGTTAGAGACGGACAAAACTTTGCAACAACGGTTAGGTTAAGTTAGGTTAGGTTAGGGCATCTCCTTGGACGAGGTAATAAATTACTTGTTGCCTTGGGTACTCACGTTTATTTCTGTACCTTCAGCTCGGTAGCTCAAAGCTGACAAAACACTAACGGATATCTGCGAAAATTGAAGAGATGCTTATGTTATTGTCACACAAATATCATAACAGGATTATTAATAATATCAAAGAAAAGTAGGCTTTATAGTTGAAACGACGTTTCAAAGCTGTAAACGAAATTAAAGATTAGCAAAAATTAAACAGAATCAACTTTCACCCGCCTCAGAAACTTCAAGAATGACATAAAATAGCACCAACATATTACTATAGTCTAACTATTTCTGAAGACAATAAAATTATTGAAAGAATTTGCTTCATGGAACTATTGTAAAGTGACTAGAGAAGTACGCCAGTCTTGGCAATGATAACGAAAAATTCAATTTGGTCCAAGACCCTTGTTTTCTTTTTATCATCACCAAATTAGGTGGTCTGTGCTTCTTGACATTGATAACAGTACCTGTTCTTTTCTTGCACTTTCGAATAGATTGATACTAATAAAATGCCGAGATATGTGACCATATCTAATTTGACGTAATTTATAACATGTCATGGTTTATTGGAGGGGTGACAAGATGCAGAGTCAACGACAATTAACAACAACGACAATTAACAACAACGACAATTAACAACAACGACAATTAACAACAACTACAATCAACAACAATGACAATTAACAACAACGACAATTAACAATAACAACAATTAACAACAACGACAATTAACAACAACTACAATTAACAACAACTACAATTAACAACAACGACAATTAACAACTGCAGAGAAGGAGCGGGTTGTGTGCCCAAGGGATTGCAGATGGTATTTTTACGGGGAAGTTAGGCAGAGAACTAATTGAACAGGACCAAAGGAAATTGAAGTTCTACGTAAAGAACTCTGCCATCAAGATCAAGAAGGAAAAAGGTAAACGAAAGACGTTAATCAAGCGTCATATGTGGAGAATACGTAGGCAGGTTGTGCGAAATCCCGGAGCAAGCAGTCCTATCTTATTTAAAAGAGCTGGGATTGGACCTGGGTCGAAAAGTACCCTGTGCAGGGTTTTCAAAGAGCTAGCCAAAAATGTGAAACCCATTCCTAGTTCCCTCCTGAAGAGGTCTCATAATGAGAAACGCATTGCATGGGCAAAGAAATTCATGAAAACCGACTACTGCAATGTCCTTTTCACGGATGAGGCTCGAGCTACTTTGGATGGGGCAGACGGATGGGCCAAACATTGGCTAGCTTTTGGAGAACCTCATCCTACTTGATTTCGGTGTCAGCAGGGTGGAGTGGAGTAATGTTCTGGGCGGGAATCATCGGTGGTGAGATTATGGGACCATTTTGAGTATCCAAAGGTGTCAAATCATCAGGAAGACCTACTGGCGGTTTCTGGACGAACATTTGTGGCAATAGTTTCAAGACCTGCCACTTGCATGCTAACGTCAGCTGCTGTTCATGCGTGATAATGCCGATGCCGCCTAAGCCACCAAGGCGTTCCTGAGTAGTTTAGACCTCAAAGAGACATGTCTCATGACACGTCCTCCTGCTTCTCTTGATCTCAATCCCATTGAACATGCACGGCTCATCTTGAAAAAGAAGGTGTATCAGGGAGGTGTTCAGTATACTTCAAAAGAGACTGCGGCAGAAGATTCAAAATGCTGCTGGATCGATAACATTTGTTGAGATTAAAGAGCTGACTGATTCAGTGGACGATAGACTATTCAAAGTCCTTTCAGAGCGAGGACAACACGTCGACAGTTGAAGGAGACAATTTGCTCATAGTGTACTGCTGACAAATGTACATATGTCATATTTCAGCTTCTTTCTTTGTTTCATTGTTGAATTATATGTTGGTACAAGGAATATAGTTCGTTTTCTTCACCTAAACTGAATATTTTAGTCATCTGCAATAAAGCACGACGCTTTAGAAATTGGGTCAAACTACACAAAGTCACATAACTCGGCGTTTACTGCACCAATCTTCTTGAAATTGTGTCATTACACTGAGTTTAGTGTTTCCTTCCTTGTATCATTCTAGTATTGTGTCTTTAAACTGAAACTATTTTTAAAAATTTACCTGCACTAAAGAATGACACGTACTTCTTATCTGTGTGTGTAACAACGTGTGATTTGTAACTTACTCTTATCTCTTACACTGAGATACACGATAAGCTGTACAATCCAACACGCTTTGAAGCTCAGGTCTCCAGAAATCATCTCTTACGATATGCATCACCATTACATATAATTCGAGTTGAGAATATAAGCAAAAACTACATTCTTTGCGATAACGGACAGCCTGCAGCGTGGCAAGACACGATACGACACAAGGCTGAGAGACCCTGATCCCTGTACAGATTTTGTCCGCGGGTAAGCGGACGCACACCGCAATATTGGTAATAATTCGAGTTGAGTATGTAAGCAAACACTGCATTCTTTGCAGTAACGGACAGCCCGCAGCATGGCAAGACACGATACGACACAAGGCTGAGAGACCCTGATCCCTGTACAGATTTTGTCCGCGGGTAAGCGGACACACACCGCAATATTGCTTATGAATCCTCCCTTTCGCCTCGCTACAGTGCTCAGTAATTATTAGTTTAGGTTAGATATGCTAGGGAAACTTTATTAAAAGTGGATGCACATCTTGTTTGGCCAAATGCATAATGTTTCCCACCCTTAAGCAACAAAGAACAGGCTAGGGAATAATAACTCTGTTTGTTGAACCTTGTTTGAACTTAGGGACAGAAGTGCGAAAGTGTGATTTCGAACAAGTTATTGGGTTGGAATCATATGTTGCTGTGTACATATATTGATCACGCACTAAATTCCAGTTCAGAATTCCCACAGTACCGTTTCAGCAGATTCGGCTGCATCCAGCGACTATCGCAAGTTTTATGACCATTTTTAACAGTCAGTTACATTACAATGGCCTAATATTAAATTCACTCTATTTGCAAGTTTTCACTTTCACCTTCATGATTTAAATCGTTTTGGACCCCAAAACTAAGACGCATCCTGAGCCTGTTTGCAGATCTGCGTGAGCCGTGGCCTAAACTATTGCAACTCGAGCTTTTTACCTCAAAAGTTTTTATAAGAAGAAGCCTAAGCCTCCATTGCCTTGGGCAATCTTGTCTATGATTGCCATACCATTTGATGTCATCCACAGACGGAAAGGAGGCTCGGGCGGCGAAGTTAGGTCGCATGCAAAAGCTGCGTAGCAGTTTTCTTGTGCGTTTGTAAATTGCGTGACTGCAGATCTCTGCTGAAGCAATTTTTATTCTATTGAATATGTGAACTATAATAGAAATTTCGAACAGTTGGGGTTTTAGTGACAAAATCTGCAGGTAATCGAGGTTTTCACGATGTAAGTTCCTAGGTGTAGTCGGGTTTCTTATGATGAGTTTTTTCTATATTCGAGGGGTCTATGGAGAGATTTTCCTATAGCCGGAGTTTTTATGATGGAATTTTTCAATAATTAGAGTTTTTATGACATAATTTTCCTCTAACTGTGCTTCTGATGGATTTTTTCTATAATTTGATTCATGTATTTAATAGTATTTCTTGAAAGCGCACTCTTGATTTTGTCAAAACTAATATTATGATTTCTAAGGGTATTCTGTCATAATCGGCATTTTACTATTAATAGGACTTTTCTATAATTGTGATATTATTTTCACGGCAATTTCATGCAATGTTTTCTATTAATTTTCATAGAATTATTATAAGGCCTCGATTATTACTGCCAATTGGAATTTCTTACAATCAGATTTAAATTTTTTATGAGACTATCCAATAAACGAGATTTGCATTCAACGGGATTTTCCTCTAACAGAATTTACATTTTCAACTTTATATTTGCATACTAGGGAACGCTATTTCAATAGGGTATTTTAAAAATTGGCATCAGAATTCCTAATTGGTACTTCCATACGTGTTTTTGGTAGGGATCCTATTGGTGACTCCATTAGTATTTCCAGAGTTGCTCTCACAGGCATTGCCAATAGATTTATTCAGGACATAATAACACAACGGATAAGACAGCAGCTTGGGTAGGGTTCCTCTGTGACGTCATCAGGATCGACCCAATCTACACCACCAGAAACTCTATGAATAATCATTTGATGTTCTTATAAAGCTACGAATTGGCTAGTGAAGTACCTTTTTTAATTTGCTTCCATGTATCTTGTCGGCAATAACTTATCTATAGAACTGTGAATTACAGAGGATTACAACAAACCCTCCATTTAACGGACCTCGATTTAACGGATTTCAGATTTAATGGACACGGTGAGACGAACAGATAGTGAACTATTCTGAGCCCCCTGTACGATCACGGCAATAGACTACAACCACTCCGCACTCCTGTCATGGTAAGCTTGTAACATTTCTACACTCTATAGTTGAGTGCATAATTTCTTATGGTATATACAACTACTGAATATACAACGTGAATACATTATATACACATGATATACACTTTACTTTAGGTGTAAAGAAAACTTTGCGATTCCACCGACTTTTACTTTTAACTGACAGGCTCTCCTCCCCCCCCCCAATTAGTGCGTTTACTGTAGGTAGATATACGATGCAATTGAAAATTTACGGTTACACCATACTGAGGCTCACCAATCATGTGTAAAAGAATGCGTAGCAGATACTCTCATCTCACTAAATCAACCTCCTTCTCTTCCTTTCAAAGGCGTATCACCAAAAAGACTATCTGAAATCGCTCCTTGTATATGGTAGAGATGGTAGCCCCTGGTATAAGAACCGCACTGCCAACGCTACGTCACGCGAGATAGCGGTAAACATTTTCAGCACTTTCTGTCGGTATGTCGTCAAGTTGTGCTATTATCGAGCGCATTCTGTTTATGTAAGTGCTTCAACACTTGAAAATTATACTTAATCGATGTTTGTTGTAATTTTCTTCTGTCCAGGTAACTATACAACCTAATACAACCATTCAGTGCATAGTAAACTGAAGCGATTCTTTCCAGCCGCTGCTCAAAATATGTCAACAATAAACAACTGCGCGGGCGCCCGGTTCCATATATCCTACGTCACAGTATGATGCGAGATGCTATTTACTACAAAATATCGACAAATATTTTTTTTCTGTCTTACCCAGGAAGCAAAGAGCGTAACGGGAAGACTCACGAGAAATTAGCATAAAAAGTGACGTCATCATCGACAAATCTATAGCTGAGCAGCCTGGGAGTATTTTAACGAATTTAACCAGAAAAATCGTGTTAAATTGCGAAATTCATCTCTAGCGTATAAATAAATTAAGAGAATATACAATAATTTAGCAATTATCTATAGAAAATTGCAGTGCATGCTGGTGGGAACTTTCACAGCACATGCGCCGAATTTGGTCCCTTTTGGCGACCTGATTTAACTTCTTTTTCTTAATTGCAGCCTTATTTACACTTCATATTAAATTCACAGTGTTCTTCACAGAACATATTTATTCCTTACCAACAAATATAAGCACCATTATAGCCAATTCTGTATGCGAGAGAAACGACAGCAACAGTTGGCCTATTGCTTGAACTTTCTGTACTTGACGACAACATTTTATAGTATTTTGCAGCTCAAGTAGCTAGCCAGTCATGAGCGGGAGAGTGAATGAAATAAATCGAAAAAATACGGTGATATGTTCAAGAAAACAACATACGAAGGCCTGAGGTCACACACTCAGATACTTCGACTCGTCGATGTGATGCAAATTTGCTACATGCGGTCACCGCTAAGTTTTATTTTAGTCCTATTGAGTCTTCCCGTTGCATTCTTTACTTCCTGTCCGTTACTGTTATTACTCTTTCGGTTTATCATCAAGATGTGTTGTTTCAGAGGATTCTGAGAACAAGCACTTTAGTCAGACCAACAGAAGCAGTCCTTTTGGGGCGGGACTGAATTGAACGCAGCAGTGCCAAATTTCATCTATTAACTATTGCACTTTGAGTATTCAAATATATATACATAATTTTATCGATTGAGACAAGTTATACCACGCGCTTAAGTGAGATTTGGCAAAGTTGCTTTGTGTTCTTAGCTCCGCCCATCGGACTCCTTACGCTGACTATAGCATCATCGCTCAATGATTTGCTATCAGAAGCTTTCGAATAACAACATGAAAATTTCCAATTCGAATGCTGCAAAAGAAATATGCAGTTAGACACTCTCAGGTCAGGGGCTACAGATGCCGCAGGTTTGAATTTTCACAGAGACACTCGCTGTAACAAATCACGTACGGAACGTGATGAAGGGTGCACTGATGTGCATAGGCATGTATAAAGTACTTCATGAATGAATACCTAGAGGCTTCGTTAGTACTCAAATAATATAATTAAAAGGAAAGTTAGGACTGAGAGGTCTGCCAGTATTCAGAGCACCGTTTATACTCAGGGTCTGTCATTAAGCAGTGGTATGCCAGTATGCTCTCAATACTCAGAAATGTGCCAACACATAGTAGTATGTTAGAACTCTGTCATGACTCCAGGGTGTCAGAACTTCTTCAGCTCACAGAGGTATTTCAGTACCAACTCTGTCAGTACACCGCTGTATAACAGAACCTTGTTGTTTTTCAAAGGTCTGTCAGCACTTAGTGATATGACAGCACTCAGAAGTTTGTCAGTACTATGAAGTCTGTCAGTACTCAGAGGTTTATCAGCACTCAGAATTCTGTCAGTACTCAAGGGTCTGTCAGTACCCAGAGACCAGTCAACAAGCAGTGGTCTGTCAGTCCCGAGAGGTCTGTCAGTACTGAGAGGCCTGCTAGAATTCAACAGTCTGTCAGTACTCAGAGGTGTGCAAATACTTTCAATAACAGCAGGTCTGTCATGCTGTGTAGTACTCAGGAGTCCGTCAGTACTGAGACGTTTGAGAGTACTAGGTCAATCAGTACACCGGGTGTGCTCACGCTAAAGCAGCATCACAAAGTGATGTCATCATTGACGCCACATCGACCAATCGTACAGCCAATCTTCATTTGTTTGATGCGTAATGAAGAAAAAAATCTGAAAATGTCCCGAAAAATGTTTGCCTAAGTGTGAGCGTGTGGTGTTAAGATTATTAAAGCACCAAACTCGATAATTTTTTTCTTGCACTGCTAGTGATACGTTAGAAGAGGCGCAAATAAAAAATGTTTTGAAGGAAATCAGCGCAACATATTGAAATTTAATTTATTTGAAAGGACGTTAAATCACTGAAGATATAGTAATTACCAACCAGAATATAAATTACAGTCGGTGCAACCATAATGCTAGTTTCAGGCACGAACTTATGTGCAGTATTAAAGAATGACATGGCATGAACTGTTCCTATATTGATGGGTTAGTTTGATTTTGACTTATTTCACAAACCACTAGCAACACAGTTGAAAAATACACACTTCTCTAGTCGTAGGCACACCGCCATTCTAGAAAGTAAGCTTAGGAGCTAGGTATGCGTTTGAAACCAGTTACGCTATTGGCTGAAAAGCAATGACGTTTCAAACAAGTTACACCTTTGGCATACGAACAATAAAATTTGAAACGAGTTACGCTGTTGCCTGATATTTCTGTGACGTCACTGCACAACTGTTTATACTTACCTGCTTATAAACATCAGCACGAAACATTTGTGTGATATAATTCTCTTTAGTAAGTAAACTGTTGTGCAGCCGAACAGCCATTGAGCAGCTTATATACTACCTATATTTTGAGCACACGCTTGTATCACGGTACATTAAGCACGAGCTTCTTTTAGATTATTACGATCCTTCTTTAGAATGTTTTTGCGGTGTTTTCGGTGTTTGTAGAATTTGATGAGGCCTAAAGAAGAACTGTGGGTGACAGTTGCCATAAGCAAGACTAGTAATTTTTGAATTGAATGTATAAGTGAAAGACCATTACTTTGGAGAATAACTGAACAATGGCCAAATTTCAATTTTAAACTTTCTTCTAAGAAAGTGGAGGCTTTGGTTTAGGAAATAAAACTCTGTGCTCCCATGTGGAAGCCTTGCGTGGCGGAGGTATGCGCTCTGAAAGTGCTCTAGTCGTTAATGTATCAGTGTGCTGTTTTATTTGATCCCTCCAACTTCCCACTCATGACTTATACCAGCTGCTGAAGCTGTACCCTTACAGACAACACGGTGAAATGGAGGTCGTACAACTTCAGCACGTATTAACTACGACTGTTCTTATGGTTTCCCTCGCGTCAAGAACACAACACAACTTCTACTTTCACTTATATATTAGAGCTAAGAGTCTAACTAATAAAGGCCTGAGGCAAGGCCACATAGAAAACAATTGTATAGGTGGCGTTGCCTGAGGTGCCACCCTCAAATAATCGCGCGGCATGGTGTGACGTCATACAGTCACAACTTAGTTTTGTTATTTCCAGGTTGAGTCGTCACGTTACACTTTCTGTTTCGTGGTCAGTCCTGAGAGGCCCGTTAGTATGCCGAGATGTGACGGTGTGTGACTCTAAGTACTCAGAGGTATACTCTTTATATATCTCCCCTACTGCCTGCTTTTACAGAGGGCGCCGTCAGTCCACTGGGAAATCATCGGCCTTCCCTGAATGATTGACCTCACGAGCAGAGGGTGACGGCTTCAAAGCTGTCGCTCGCAGCCCCTACAGAGTTGGTGAATCTGTGCCAAGAAGAACTGTGAGAGGCTCTGCTGTCTCCCTGGTGACGCAAATGTAAGGTTATGACGCACGTGATGTTTATTCATCTCACTGGTGACGCAAATGTAAGATTATGACGCACGTGATATTTATTCATCTCACTGGTGACGCAAATGTGAGGTTATGACGCACGTGATGTTTATTCATCTCACTGGTGACGCAAATGTAAGGTTATGACGCACGTCAGTTTTATTTATCTCACTGGGGACGCAAATGTAAGGTTATGACGCACGTCAGTTTTATTTATCTCACTGGGGACGCAAATGTAAGGTTATGACGCACGTCAGTTTTANTGACGCAAATGTAAAGTTATGACGCACATCAGTTTTATTTATCTCACTGGTGACGCAAATGTAAAGTTATGACGCACGTCAGTTTTATTTATCTCACTGGTGACGCAAATGTAAGGTTATGACGCACGTCATGTTTATTTATCTCACTGGTGACGCAAATGTAAGGTTATGACGCACGTCATCTTTATTTGTCTCACTGGTGACACGAAATTTAATGTAAGGATATGACATTATCACCTCTCTCACTTCGTTTGCGGGTGATAAAAATCGATAATGCATCCGCATATTTCTGGTCTACCTACCTCGTTCATTGGTAGCTCATAATATACAGTAAATCACTCTACTATCCATTATCAGCTTCGTGCAAGCAGTAGGTACGTCAATAGATACGCTATCTAATGGCTGCTTCACACGATGACCAATTGAATTAATTTCCTCACCGTCACGTGCCAAAGCCCAGCACGAAAATACGGTTTTCTGAGACAACCGTCGCAGTACTGGAGACACTTGTTAACTGGACGGTTAACATTTTAGTACATGTTGTCTTTATGTTGGTTAATAAAATAACATTCCGACATATGATGGGGAAACACATTCGTTCACCATCGCGGGAAACCACCTTCAGTTCATACCAGTGGTCATCATAGGGACGCGCCTATAGGGGTAAAACGACCGCAGCTGTAGGACTTTGTGCCGCTTATGGTCGTGTTGGACCGAAGTGGCCGGGCCGCCATCAATTGCTCAACTCTAATTCTACAGCGGCCCTAAACTGTTCGCGTCTAAAGCCTGACGATAAACCGTTTTATCAGTTGTGTGCGATGAACTTTACAGTTAATTTCAGTGAAGTCAAATGCACGCTATGAACGTCTTTACAGTAAATTAGCAGTTACACTGTCAGCTTTTTAAAGGTCGAGAAAAAGCTTCATAATTAGATCAGTTCTTAAGTGGTAAGTTAAGTCACCAGTTATGGAGCGGTCGACACCCTGCTCAACCAGTTCTCCATATAACTCAGTTCTCGATAGTGAAGTCACTATCTAGCCAGTATAGTTCTCCCTAGTCAAGTTAGTGTTTCAGTGAACTTACTTAAATGCAGTGAAGTCAGTCCTTCAGTAAACTTATTTAATACAGTCAAGCCAATAATCTAGAGAGCAAACTACTCTAGTGTGAAGTCATTAATCCAGGTAACAAAAATTTCTAGTGTCTAGAGTTAGCTTATTTTTCCACAATCAAGTTAGTTTTCCAGCTAACTCCTTTTTCCGTAGTCGAGTTCGCTCTCCAGTCAACTCGCTTCTCAGCAGTCAGAGTCATTCCCCCAGTCAACTCATTTCCCCACAGTCAATTCGGATTTCCACAGTCAACTTTGATCTCTGGAGTTACCAGCTCCCGGGGGAGCCGTCGCATCTCTGCTCTTGGACGACTTTAAGATTAGATGCGGGACCGAAGCCTTGCACCTCATGACAATGAGCCGGGCGAATCTCTTCGACGGAGCCGCACCGCAGTTAAACGTGCTCCGCCGAAGAGCCCAAAGAGGAAAAAGACCTCGAAAGTTCTTCGAGAGCTCCAAGAGAATTTGGTAACGGCCGCAAAATTTCTTTCCTGTCGAGAGGCTTTTGGAAATCCTGCAGTGCTGCAAGAAATACGACAAAGTTTTGGTAAAGTTATAGGATGTTGTCAGAGGCCTTCCGTGTTGCCTGAGCTTTGTGGTATGGCGCAAGTTGGTCGAGAGAGAGAACCCATAGAACTGGCAGATCGGTCAACGAGCAAGTTCTGTTGTTGGATGGATACGTGACTTCTAAGACGTAAGTGGGAGGTGAACCTGTTTGGTGTTGTTGATACGAAAACAAACTAACTTTTGTACATAACATTAAGTGAGGAAACTCTGTTGCTGGATGCTGATTCCAAGACCTATCTGCAAGGTAAACCAATTTGATGTTGATGCGAAAAATGTTACTTCACGGTAAGAGAATACGAGGTGAAACTCAGTTATGGGTCGCGACAATAATGAAACTGGAGCGTAAAAGTAAGTAACTTATTTGATGACTCTGGTATGAAAAATGTTTGTTTTAGGGTCTGTAGTGAGTTGTTTTTTATGAGTTGCGTCCGAGTATCCAGTGGTGAGGTATGGATTGATCTCCTTGCTGATGTTGACACAGAAACAAGCCTAATTTTTTTGTAGAGAAGCTAATTAAGTAACGGAAACTATAGTTAATTCTGGAAAGGCTGAATTATTTTTTGATGAAATATAACCTTATTTCAGGATAAAAATGAGTTTCTTAATGATTAAATTGCACAAAAATATGAAAAAGTGTGGCTTTTCGTGGATTGTAAAGTAAAATTTACATATTAAGATTTCAAACAAAAATCGTTTGTTTTCCAGAATAATTTCTTCTTAGACATCTGAAATGTACAGTGAGTACGATATGCAATAGTAAATCATTTTGTAAATATATTAAATTTGGGTAAAAATATGCAAATTAGAAACAGTTCACACTCATTAGATGGTGAAAGGCATGTTGCCACATGATATGTCTGTTATTGCGGAGATAGCTAACGAACAAAACAGCTAAATTGCAGCGTACAATCCACACCCTGCTACTGACCAGGAGGAATCTTGCACTTTAGTTGAAACTCATCGAATTCTATTCCTTTGAAATTTCTAAAATATACGTATGTATTTGAATATAAACGCCATTATCTTAAAAACTAAGGCCTAAATCGAAAAAAAACTATACGAACAAAATGTGTTTCATTTTCAAAAATACATATTCTGAACAAGTTTCAAAACAATCACTCCACAATATATAAGTTTGTACCCCCATGCCCCCCTCAAAAATGCACCAATAGCGAAAGTTCTACCCGACTTTTTTTAATGTCCTCATCATATGGAATAGCAAAATACATGGTAGAGCCGTGAAAGAGAAATGTACACAGAGACCCCACTAGAGCCTGGACTATGTCTGAATGAGTCGCAGAAAGTCATGATAAAATTTCAGGAAGCAGCTAGGGAGTTGCCTCGAAGACAATATATACATTCAGTCGTACAAGCTATACGGCCGAAACACCCACTCGTAATTGTTTCGCACGATACAAGAAGTTCAAGATAAAAGAAGGGAGGAAAGCCCTCCCCTTTACCTCCCTAAACATCTCTGCATGCATTTCCTGGAAACAACCAACTTCTTATATTACCGGAGCAGCATGAGCCCTCTCGCTCGCCGGCACCAGAGCCCCCGCTGCCTTCCTTTATTTATGGAAAATTTAGCTACCATTTTGTTCCATAGCCGAAAGATATTGAACTGCTGACTCAGCGTATTATTGTTCGATGTGCTGCTGTTAAGGCAATAAAATCTGACGTACACGCTGCGCTCAGTACAGGTTTAGAGCCTCCATGGAATGCGGAAATTGTGTAGAAATTATCATGAGAGGAAAAAACTAAATAGTTAGATTCTTGCCCAAGGATTACAGCCGGTTTTACTACAGTAAATACTGCTTTATAGAATAAAGTTACTGTGCTTTTACGAGTGTATGGATATTTTATGTTAACTGTTTTTATTTTTAGAGAGTTTGCAGTAGAATGAAAAACTGTCACCAGGAGTTTTAGTTCACTTGATGCTTAGACGTCTAATGGTAATGAAACGAGGATATGAATCTATGGATATCTAGCTAGTGCTGGCAGAGACTGTATATATTAACTCGTAAATGATGGAAACAAACTCAAAGGCTACTGCTGGCACAACTGTAAGTAATAAGTACTGAATTGAAAAAGAAACACTATTATATACAGTAAAGTATTACATAACGCGTCTTTAGGCACTCGCGCTATCCGGTTACCCACATAACGCGATCTAAAATTATTTCTATTCTCCTCCCTGAAATTCATAGAAAACGTGGGTTAGGAATCAAAGAGAAACAGTACCCGAGTTATTGGGGTGACTGAAATAACCTCTAACAAAATATGCATACTAATTCAACAAGAGCATACATTGATTTGTATACAATAACAGTATTATTTTAATGTTAGCCGATAATTAAAAATCTCTTATTATGGTAAAACATTGAATAATAAACGCTGCTGTGTCTTTTATTCTCATTTTTTTCAGAATTGTTCTTAGAGTACTTTCTGTTAGTTTAAATTGTCTTGGAATGTTCATATTCGTGTCATCGGCTTCATATTTCTCAAACACTTGCCTTTTTGAATCGATGTTCACTTTATTTCTTTTCTTTGACGTTTGCTTTTCTTTTCTCGCACTAAAATCCATCGTAAGGATGCATAAAACTGTAATACAGTTGCGAGCATAATTAAGGGACAAAAAAAAATTCATATCTCAAAAACGGTAAAAGGTTCAACGTCGAAATTTTAACACAAAAGAGGTATTGGGATACCTAATAATATGCTAAGAATTTATTACGATCCGAAGGACAAGAAAAAAGTTATGTATATTTAACTTATAACTATGAATTTAGTGTGAGCAGAATTAAGGGACACTTTTCAAATATTGTAATTCAAATCTTCAGTAACCCCATTTTTTTTGCGTTTCCGAAGAAGACTGCCTACGTCATATGTAAACATTGCAAGTACTGCAAGCACGGCTACCCGGTAAAAAGTTGATAAATCTTTACGCATGAAAATTGTTAATTTACACAAACAAAATCTCAGCATCAGGGCAATCGCAGAACAGGTAAATCGTTCAAAGAATATTGTTGGAAGAATTGTGAAAGATTATGAAGATCTTGGACGTGTTTCGAGTGTTC
>LQNS02276499.1:4986400-5004679 GCA_001587735.2 Parhyale hawaiensis
ATTCAACTAATTTCGAAAAACTTAAAATATTCTAAAAGAAAACAAAATTTGCTATATATTGAAACAAAAGAAACTTAAAATATGTTGATTTAAAGCCGAGATATAATCAATTAAAAATCGGGTACATTTTTGTGGGACACCCGGTATAATGAGGTATCCAGTATACTTAACTAGTGTCTCAGCTTTGGGAAAGTGCTTCGTACTCTCTTCTAGGGTTTTCTTCATCCATACTTCGGCTGCCCTAAGTTTACGCTAACGCTCTTATTGGCTGTATTATCTTGTCAAAAGACAAGATGTTCTT
The DNA here is from genome assembly GCA_001587735.2 of Parhyale hawaiensis. NCBI lineage: Eukaryota > Metazoa > Arthropoda > Malacostraca > Amphipoda > Hyalidae > Parhyale > Parhyale hawaiensis. The sequence continues at coordinate 4,986,702 of LQNS02276499.1, forward strand.
CAGCAGTCAGAAGGCGAGAAAAGACCAAAATGATTTCTTGGCACCAAATAATTTTCAAAAACTTGGGTTCTTCTTTCAACAGAACAACAATTCACTAGAGGGAAAACTTCCGAGCTATAAGACAGCGTCAGTATCCAGGATACAGAGCTCAGTATTTATTGGGACATAATAGCGACTGCTTGCAAAAAACATCGCTTTTTCAGCATATAACGGAAGGAATGCTTGGCGCTGCTAAGCCTTAGCATTAATAGGAAAATTATGATCAATGAAAGCGGATCATCACATTTTCTTGCTGTTATACTTGACCGTACGGGCACTCTAGTAAATATATAAACACACGACGGTTATTCTTAGAGTTAGATTAAACGTTCGAAACATTTGCCAACATAGTACGGTACCAATCTTAAGAGGACGAAAACTGGTATTAAACATCTGAAACGATGCTCGTGTAGGGACGAAACATTTGCGTCTACCACTAATTTCCTTCATTACTGACGAATATCCTTGGCTTCGGTGTCATCTCACAATCTGGAGGATGAGCCGGCGGACGTGCGTCAGTTCAGTAATGAGCAGGACTCCCGGGATGAATATTCAGCTACTTCTAATGACCTGAGGGGGTGTCGCCCCCCCCCCCACCAACATGACGGAAATGAAGCACATCTTCCCAGACTAATAGCATGGCAGTATAGGTAGGTATACGTCTGTTTACAAGGTTGTTACAACAATGTAGGGTTACGTTTCCCCGAGGTCTTGGGTTTTGCNCCCCCCCCCACCAACATGACGGAAATGAAGCACATCTTCCCAGACTAATAGCATGGCAGTATAGGTAGGTATACGTCTGTTTACAAGGTTGTTACAACAATGTAGGGTTACGTATCCCCGAGGTCTTGGGTTTTGCACCGTAAATAGATATTATTCAATACTTTACACACAGTATTATGAATTAATTTGCTTTGGGTAAGAGTTGGCGAAAGATCATTCTTCTGGAAAAGTTACGCGGAGTCATGATCAGTAGTTGAAGGAAAACCGTAGTAGATTATATGCACATACCGATGTAATCACAGCACACGGAGGGACTATCAGTCAAAACGTGATTGTTCAGTGCAGTGGTTCTTACCTGGAGTGCCAGACACCGTCCCAGGGGTACCAACACTGTCCCAGGGGTACCAAACACTGTCCCAGGGGTACCAAACACTGTCCCAGGGGTACCAAACACTGCCCCAGGGGTACCAAACACTGTCCCAGGGGTACCAAACACTGTCCCAGAGGTACCAAACACTGTCCCAGGGGTACCAAACACTGTCCCAGGGGTACCAAACACTGTCCCAGGGGTACCAAACACTGTCCCAGGGGTACCAAACACTGTCCCAGAGGTACCAAACACTGTCCCAGGGGTACCAAACACTGTCCCAGGGGTACCAACGCAGATGTGTCTAATCAAGAGCGTAAAAAATAAAGGAATAGAAGTTATAAACAGTCAGGGGTAACAGATCACTTTGTTCGCCTTCAGGGCATACATACAAGCAGTGAAAAAGTTAAGAGCCGCTGGCTTACTTGGACAGAAACGGCCCAGTGACGGGAAGTTAATTTGCAATCCTGAACGAAAGTAATTTACTAAGAGTACTGATGTCTTTTTTGAGCAACTGGATGCCATAAAGACGTCCACCAGCCATCAGGATTGCGAAGTTGAACCACTGGGTTTCTTTTATTATTAGATTCAGAAGTTTATGACTCTGTGTCCACGACAAAGGCGATGTCACAGAGGAAGAAAGAAGGGACATATGATGATAGACACGTGGAACCCATGCACGAGGGTGTTCCCAAATAGGATCAGCGCGCATGGGAACAGCAAGTTGGGAAAGAAGAGGAAGAATAGGTGAAAGTAAGATAATTAGGAGTATGAATTAGTTCGTTGGAGATTAGTCGACAGTCACAGAATGAAAGCTTGCTCAATGCAGAGTAGATACATCAATATAACTAAATACAGCTTATAATTAAATAACTATCGTGGTAGTGTGAATGCATTTGTTTCGTGTGGCAAAAGTTCGTAGAGGAATAATAACGAAAAGTTAAATCTTAGAGCATTTTCCAGCCCTTTGACGAAGTGCAACAGCGGTACTGTACTGGTAACAGGGAGAGACTATTTACGTGTCGATGGCTAGCGGGTAATATCTTATCTGGAAGGAAGGGACAGGAGGGCTCAGGGCCTGTCAGACTCTTCTAGCGTGATGTTATGTTTTGTTGCAGGCCGTGGAATTATCGAGAGCTCTAGTTCTAGTTAACACAACTGATAGAAAATTGAGAGTTTTGTGTATGCCTGTTGTACGAGTTTAACCTCAGTACAAGTGCTTCCGGTGCCTCTTGAAAGAATTGTACAGACAGCCTTTAGAGGAGACTCAGCAAAGAAACGAACTGCCCATGATTGACTTCAGAAGTTTCGTTCTGCATGGTAAGAAACAATTATTCAGGGTCGCACGGGAAAAAAATGATTCCTGAAAATATAGCGAAGCTTAATTGGTGGTAGGAGTGAGATTATATGCTTTACCCGCCGTATTCACCGGATCTCTCACCAATAAATTTTCACTTATTTCCTATGTTGGATAACTGCATGAAGGACAGAATATTTACAATAAAACTGAAAACAGAAGCGCGTGACTTTCCTTTGTAAATTTAAACATTTCCTCACAACTAGTATATATAAGTTCGTGAAGCGTTGGGAGAAGTGTATAGTGTGTAATGGTGCAATGAACAAATAGATTATCAACGAAATATATTCATCTTTAAATATCCTAATAAATTATCGGTAACAAATTTTTGAGATCCCAAATATAGCTATATATAGCATGCATATACGTAAAAACAAAAAAATAAATTAATATGGAAGAATGATATAGACATCGTATAGTTGGTACATTATATACCGATATCATACTGTATAATACTCTAAAATTATGAACAACGTAGTAAGTTTTTGTACATAGGAGTATAGAAATGAAGGGAAATAACTATCTGGGACCTGGCGAAAATAGAAAGTTTTCGAGCAAGTCATAACTTTGCAAAAAAATGATTAATTTATGAACTGTTACACAATTTTTAGCCCCTGAGTGCTAATAAGAAGTTTTGCTACTATTTTATCACCTCCGCCAAGGAAGTTTTGTTTTTATCGTGTTTTCTGTCTGTTTGTTTGTCTGTCACCAAGATAACTAAAAAAAACCATAGACGGATTTTTATAGAATTTGCAGGGATTGTTAGGCATGTTAAGAGCAACAGATGATCAACTTTTGGTGAAGATCCGTTCAACCGTTGGTTTGTCTGCCTATTTTTTCTTAGTACCATAACTCAAAAAAGTTATTGATGAATTTTTATGAATTTACTTGAGTTGGTAAATATAACACAAAAAGAAAATGACCTAATTTTTGTGATGATCTATTGGTTCGTTCGTTTGTCGCGGTGTTTGATTTTATGCTTGTCAGCAAAATAACTCAAAAGCTTATGAGCGGATCTTTATAAAATTTACATTAATTATTGATAATGTTAAAAGACATAAATGATTAAATTTTTCATAAAGATCGGTTTTTCTGCTTGTGTGTGTGACTGACATTTGTTAGAATATTTGTTAGCAGCATAACGCGAAATGCTTAGAACGGATCTTCAAGAAAATTATAGAAACTGTTATTCCTGTCTAAAGGCATAAATGATTAGATTTTGGCGTTGATACAAAGGAAGGAAAAGTTTCTGAACCAATTCGAATTTTTCGTTACTGTTGCCTTGCTTGGTGGAAGTATGCGCTCTTAGAGCGCTTCTCTAGTTATTATATTTATTAGATACGAAAAGGGTAGCAGCGTTTCGTTAAACATGTGCTCGTGTGAAAAAAATACGTATTCAATTATGAAAAAGCTTCAAATACTGAAATACTGTAGAGGTTATCAGGAACATTATTATTATCATCATCACTATTTTTAAATTTGTGGGTGGACGCAACGTTTCGCGCAATGAGAACTGCTCCGAGCGCTGTTAGGCTGCTGAATAATGGCTAAATTTTTAATCGTTCACATCTGGCTTGCAGTCGCGTTTAATTAGATAGCTGCCGTAAAACAAGCTTCGGCTCCGAGTTTTGATCAGCGAAACACGGCGCTGTCGGAGCTTTGCATTGTTTCACTACATTAAATTAATTCTGCATGTGTTGCGCTGTGCAGCAGGTGATGCGTGTGTTGCATAGCTACCATCACTAGCCGGGACCAGTGAAAATCACGTAGAACAAAAGTTTCACTCTTCAGTCATACCGAGACCGGTATCATGCATGATTACGAAACCCGAAGATAAATTTTTAGTCAGGCGACAAATTTATGACGTTTGAGCAGCAACAGATTAAAACAGACACTTGCTTCTAAACTATCATCAAGGATACGTTATCCAACTCCATTGTACTCGTAGCACTGAAAACGTAACGGACGACCAAACGAATGGATGGGCAGACTGGTTTGTGTTGTTGTGACGCATTATTGTCGGTGTCACACCTTTAACATTAAACACTGGATCGTAGTTCTGACAAACGGAACCACATGTACGATTCAAGTTCTATCATGAAAACCAATATGAATTTTTATGTTCATAGTGCACGCATTTTCGTGCATCTCTTCATCTGGCGGACACTAAATCCCACACAGTGCATTTTAGGGAACAAAATTTTCGAAGAGAGTGGTCAAAGTAGTTTTTTAAAGCTACTCCAAGGCCGTCGTTAATACTTATGTGCTCACGTTATTGCCGATAGTTGCTGGCAGGTTAGGAAGTTGATATATTTTTCACTAAATTTTCATTTACGCTCTACGTTTCGTCAGCGCGAAAAAATTGTCGTTCACGGTAGCATTAATAGCACGGCCATAATCGACGAAAAAGGTGCAAATTAATCTTCTTTACCGTAATTTTTTAATGGTGGGATGCATCTAGACTAGCCGAGAAGGGTAGAAATTCCTCAGTACAGTAGTGTTATTCTTCATTTATGCTTGGCCCCGTAACAAGGTTACGATCTGTGGAAATAAAAAAGCATATTCCAATTCACATAACACACCTATGACCTGTGAGAAGAAACAGCTTAAAATCGACTAGTTGGTGCCTGTATGAATTCCACAGAGTAAAAGCAATGTTCTTAAGTAATATTTCAGACCCGTACCATGCACACGAAGTGTGAAAACATTCCGGGTGAAACAGCAAATCTTTCACCTACGACCTGCGAGCAGGTGCGGCTTAAAAAATAAAAATTTGACTCGTGTTGTTCTCTCCCAAGATCGTATCTGGAGTCCCTAATTTTTCCTTATGTAATATTGAAAGAACCTGTGAAAATTTAACAGAACAAAAGTAATTTTCCTCAATTAAGATGCCCTCGTACCTTTATCATGCATAAGAGTGGTGAAATATGTTCCTAGTCAGACAACAATTCTTTTACTTATGACGCACTAAAAGTAGCAGCTTGCATTTGCACTGGACTTCGCCTATTGATCCCTCTCCAGGTTGTATCAAGGATCTCCTAACGTTCCCCTAATACTGAAAAAAGCGTCACGGTCACGGTCAGAATCCTAATATAATACAACGCTTGGTATATTTATTTATTTCGTTTTCTCTTTGAAGGAAATAGGCGAAAAACACGCCAGGTTGCAGATTTTGTAATTCAGTTACGTTTTCGTAGAGATCGATGACCAGGTTGCAGAAGATGGTGAAAATTTGATCCTTATCTCTTCAACTGGATGCACTTCTTGCTTGTAACACTTCTTGAAATCGGCAAAATATGTATGCAGCTTCTGGAGTCCGATTTTATAACTGTGTTCTTTCAGGTCACGACGTATAAATTCGGCAGATAATCAACGGGGCACTCACGAGGTGATGATTTTTCACGGAGAGTAGACAATTATTTCTCCTAGCTTACTGTCTTTCTTATTAAATTTGACGATGTAGCTTTCTCTTCACGTATTTCACGGGCAGTAGACAACTATTTCTTCTATCCTACGGTCTTTATCTGTGAGTGTATAATATTTCACTTCAGAGGCCAAGATTTGAGCACTTCAGGGAAGCAGATAGTCAAGTATGGAAAGCAGTATTATGGATACGGCGCACTCATATGCATCTAAGCTGACTGGAGGGGCACTCAAGTTTACTGCAGTGTTTGACTAAGATTTTACTTTAGAGAGCGCACGTTTAATTAAGAAAGAGCATAGAGAACGAAAAAGAAGAACGAGACTACTACAGTCTCAAGAGCGAAGATGTGCTATCAATGGTGATTTGAAGCGCCTATGGGGCACAGTGACAAGAAAGACTTGAAGTAGAAAGGTTACGGAAGGGAATAAGAGTTGCTAATAGGCGTGAGCGGGAAAATGTGGAGACGGCAAGTCAAAGAAGAAAGCAAACATATGATTAGTGCATTAACTTTTTCACGCACGGGTCCACTAGTTATCATAATATACAGTAGTTTCCCGTTGTCGCCTCCAGGCACCGTTTCCATGATGCATAATTTTTGCTGTCTAATACTGACAGTGTACGCGCAGACGGAGTGGCGTATGGATAGATGGAATCATATGCAGACTAATACTGCACAGTATAAGTTTCTTTGGGATGGGGGAAAGGAAGAGTAAAAAGTGTTACAGGTGTACTTGCAAGTTTCGACAGACCAGAAGCGAGTTCAATTGGTCCTCACCAAGCTAGTTAATTTAATTCGATTAGCTTTACCTTACCCAGAACTTTAATGTTAAACGTACCACGCACTATGCACTTCGGATGGAGTTTCAGGCGTGAATCGCAACCCGACAGCGCTTGAAACGGGCGACAACTCGATCATGCAGAGCAGGTTTAAGTTTTGGCCGTCGCAAGCGCAATGGGCTTACGAGCAACAATTGAAACTTGGTTGGATAATGAATTGTAAGTTCCTGACAAGCTAAATAAATCTGATCATATTAGAAAAGTTTGCACATAATGGGTGAATCGAAGGCAGTCGGCCAAGCTAACAAAAAATGAAAATAAGTTTCAAAGCCTGCTCTGACCATCAAGTGCGAGGGACTTTACCCACAGAACTTCCTCATATTCCCAAACTGCCAAAATTGCCGACTTGGTCACAGTATTTTCACAGGGAAAATATACGACGGCAAGAGCACGGCGCACAGCATGATAATTTGGCGCAAATTTGGACCAGGCGGGAGAGATAAGGAAGAGATAAGGACTTGAGTGACTCAGTGGAGTGGCCAGTTGGGGGTCTTTACCTCCATTACGGCCTGGCGGGAGCTCCCTCCGATGGCCCGCAAAAGCCAGAATGGTACAGCAGCGCGTACCAGAGCCTGAAGCGTTGGCGGTACCGCGCTGCGACCGAATCTCAGTCCTTCTTATATATAACAGTTCTGGGGCAGAAGATGAAGGCTAGAAAGACTTTGTTTGGAGGGTAAAGCTTTTGAGGTTATGAGCTTTAATGAGAGTGCGGCAAAGAAGGGATGTTTGTACTAGTACATTCTGTGAGTACAGGAATTAAGAGTTTTTTTTTTGTATTGCTAGATACTGTGAATGATTGAATGAGATTTTCATGTACTGGTACACACTGAAAATACAGCAAAATAGAGTTTTTGCGCACCAGTTGAAACTGCGTATGAGTGAATTTTTTTTTGTACTAGTACATACCGTACGCGTTGCGTAAAAAACTTGTTTGTGATTGTATATAGAATAACTGCGACTAGAGCAGGGAGGGTGATTTGTGCTATTTTATGCTGCACAGTGTTAGCGCTTCTATAGGCAGGTGAGAAGAAAGTAGTAGAACATATCAAACGTCTGTTCGTATTCATACATAGTGCAATGACGAGCGGGAGAGCTGTTTGTCTAATTAGTACAGTGTGCATGGCCAGAATCTCATGGAACTGCATTTTATGTAAGTCACTTCACTACGCCACAAATAAATAATAGTCATATATACAGTATATATATATTTCTACACTAGTATCTGATGTACATATAAAGTACAAAAAATATGGAAAATACCTTAATTGAGATGACACAGACGAATTGGGGCATACACTAGGGGTAAAAACAAACAAACAAACAAAACATAGTAGCTCGTGTATTTTAATATCTACGGTGTTTATTTTATCTGCACCCATTCATAAAGTCTGCGTCATTGTCAGATTGAAAGGCAAAACTATTATTACAGAGGGTTGTAGTGCAGTGGAAGCGAGGATATCCTGGAAACAGTACCGTGTGTGTCTTTGCGTCTGTTCGGGGCTCAGTCAAGTTGTGTCTAGAGACCTTGGCTCAGTGTCTGCCATACTCTTGTCATGTCAGGTTGTGCTACGCTCAGGGCAGTGCACTGCTTCGAGAACTGTAGTTGTTATCAGTAACGAGAGAAAATGAGGGTGGTGAAAGGGCAGAGGATAAAAAAAAAATATATATATATATAGTGTCCCAAAGACATTCAAGAACACCCAGAGACCTGTGAGGTAACATAAACTAATTTTTTAGCTGACTTGTTTAGTTTAAAATAACCAAATATTGCAGTTATTATACCATAATCGAAGAAAATGTTTAGTTAATTGTACATTTTTATATGTTCACTATTAGTTGATGTCTTTGGTAATAATGACCCTATATTGTATCAGTTAACAAATGCTATATTGTAATTAGTAAGAATAACCAAACTCAGTCAAGTACCAAACATTTTTTTTACAAATTTTACCATAAAATTTGGTGGTGTAACCAAAATATTTATCCAAATCCATTGGTAATATTAACTAAGAATTTAATTATCTGATAACCAAACCAATAGTTTAGATATCTCAACTAAATTCTAGTTAATGAAACCTAACCGGTCTCTGTGTAAACCGGAAATAAAAAATCAAGCAAAACAGTGCTGAAAAAAGAAGAAAGATACGCTGTGTGGCCAACAAAATAGTGCACTCGGTTGTTACTTCGTCATTTGCACGTCGATGGGTCGTCCTACCTTGAAAAACAAACACTTCCTCATTGAATAATACAGCGTTTTGGTAAAGTGTGATAATTTGTATGCAAGATACGAAGAAAGCTGTAAATAGTAGTTAAATGTAGATTTAAATCATATTAAATTAGATTTTATAATTTAGATAGCTTCGTAATAAGTTTGCAGATCTTTACCACAATAACGAGATTATTTAAGACAAGTTGAGAGTAAAAACATATCACAGCACTAGTTATAAAGAGCTTAAAATGTGGGTCAGCTCTTAGACAAGTGACATTTGACATCATCAGGACATTTAAAAATCTGCAATGAAAGAGGATACTTAGAAATACAAGACAAATGACGGTCATAAAACGCAAATCGAATCTCGCTCGAGGATATTCCAGTTGTAAAAATTCTGTCAAGAAGCACAAAATGTCCGTAGAAGAACAGGAAAGCAGCAACACTGGTTAACATTTACTGGATGGCGACATGGCGTGAAATAATAATTATTATATTGAATATCTCAGCCTCCGTTTCCACAACAACGGCGATCTAACAGCGGGAGAAACAAGGGACATGTAGTATGACGATAGAAACGTGGAACTCATGCACTAAGGTGTTCCCACACAGGATCAAAGCGCATGGGAACAGCAAGTCGAGAAAGAAGAAGAAGAAGAATAGAAGAAAGCAAGATTAGTAGGAGTATGAAATCAGAAGGAAGCAAAGCGGGCACGAATGACAGACACTTTGAACGCCTAGCTACTGGCGAAGGTACCCTACAGGGCCCCTGGGGTACCTGCTCCCCATAACATACGATAGGCGAACCTAACTAACGTAAACCTAGGGCTCATCCTATGCCCCTTGAGGGGGCACATGAAATGAAACGGTTGCTGGATTCTTGAAACTATCTCAGGTATTGTAGTTTTAAAAGAATGAACTAGTCGTTGCATTTTACGTTAATGAATGGATTTAGGCGTTTCATTGTATTGGTTGTGCTAATTTAGGTCTATGGTTCTTGTAAAGGTATGCAGTACATTGCAATAATTTCTTATGGTTTCATAGGGCCCAACGGCCATATGGTGATCGTAGCTGAAATGCTTATAAATGCTGCTGGATGTAGAGGTCGGCATCTCCGATTAGGTTACGATCGCAAAATCGATGATACGATAGCCATCGCTCCATCGGCATCGGAACCAAAAATCGCCAATTTTCATCGGCGATGACCTACGATGAAATAACCGTCGGCGATGGCCATCGTAGGGCGTCACAATCGGCGATGGACCATCACTTCAACACATTTTATAAATGCAAACATCTCAGACCACGAACATCGAATAGAAGCAGTATCTCTTATAACCTCGGCCTGTGTGCGATTTTCAAACCAGTAATGCTATTCTTAGCTGATAAAAGGTGCAAAATGTAAGGCCCAGGTTATTAATTGACATTGTTTGATTTGGGAAATGTATAAAAATAAACTTTGTAACCCCCTCTTTGTTTTAATATTAATAAAAAAATGAATGTATCAATCTTGTAAGGCTATTTTTCTGTAGTTTTAGCCTTATTTCATCGGCATCGGAAGTACAACCGATGACGATGCCCATCGTATGCCATCGCCGATGGGATGTTCAGCCATTTCATCGGACCATTTCTTCCTTATAACACCATCGCCGATGGAGAAAATGGCTATCGCAGATGGATTTTTGCGATGTTCCATCGCAACATCGTAGTTTTTCCGATACCGATGGTCTCCACACCATCGCCATCGTATAATCGGCGATGGCCATCGTGCCAGGCTCTGAGCCTTGACGTACCCAAGTGACGTCATGATCCTTTCACTCTGGAAGATTGAACGCTTTATATATATGTTTGTTTTTGAAATGAAGGAAGCTACTTCGATCAGCTTTGTCATTGTATATGTGTCAATCACCAATGGTAATGAAGAAGACTGAACAGACAGTTAAGGGCATCTACTCTTCTTAAAAAAAAAAAAAAACAGCATCGTAAGCACTAAGTCAATAGAAGTTATTCATGAAGATCTAAATAATTTTGGTGTTTTTACTGTACAAAATATTATATTAAAACTTCAAAAGATTTTGGTTGTTAGAAGGCGCTGTAATTATAACTGCAAATCTTGAATATAACGAACAGTAGTTCCGTAAATTATGTAGCGTCTGCGCGTGTGGAATAAATAGTGCCAGAGAGTTCCAACTCTAATGTAGAGTAACCGGCAGGTGCTAATGCCGAGGCCACACATGCATTCGCACGTACAACTGGAAGCGAGGATGAGTAACTCACTCGTTCGTAGTCTGCAAATATATTTAAGCTCGGTAGCATAGATACGGTAGCATGAACGACATGCGAGCTGCACATCCTCACATAACGTTCTTCCAATGAACGTCTAGTATATGGCCCAACATTACAAAAGAACTACAGAGACCCTTGCTGTGCTGTGCAGAAACCCTTGTTGTGCTGTAAAATCTAACGGATAATACCTCTCAGAACTCGAAATGCACAAGCAAACATAAATCTGAGATACGATCGGCATACAATAATGTGCAAGACAAAATTTTGCAATAACTATATATGGGTGATGATTCTTTATGAAAACTGACTGGTGAAAACTTACTAAATTTTGACAGTTGCGTGTTATAAATAAACTGGCATCCCTTAAGATTGCTGATCAGTAAAGATTACCGTTGGTTTTGGAACTATCACAGTGTGACGTCTCTGGCGAATACTCGCTATGACATATAGCATGTTGAAGGTTATTAGCTATTAATGCTAGCATATAACCTACAGGCTGTTTGTATGGGCAGTAGTAGTCTCAATACCCCTACTCAACCTACAGACTATTTATTAATTCACCGCTCAACCGCCAAACATAAAAAGACTGCCCATCTCTAAAGTTTTTAGGATTTCTGTTCAACTTTTGGACGAAACATTAAAAGAAAAAACAAATATATGAAGTAAAACCAGGCAAAGATAACTGATATAGGTAATTACCTGACAACTCTTACTCCCGCTCTCTCATACCCCGCACAGCAGCACGAGCAGAGCTGGAAATTTTGCAGCAAACAACTACGCCGTCGTCGTGTTTTTGGCTCCCGTTGCGAGCCTCCAAATTTTTGTTCCGTGCTGTAAATTTTGCAGCAGAAGAGCCGCATTTTGCTCGCTGGTGGCCGGTGTTGTTTTTCACCGGGCAAAATCAATTCAGGAAACTGTCGTGCGAATGCATGAGGGCTGCAGGGTATTTTTTGCTGCTCAGTCTGAAATTTTTTTATGCGCATTGGGGGCCATGTGCTGGTGAGAACTGATGGTTTTAATATTCAGTGTCCTGCAGACTGCGGACATTGTAACAGTTCACGTACTAGAGTAGTTATCTCAGAACTGAGTGTATGTGCTACGCCCTTGAAATTTTCAGAATTGTGACGTCAAAATTACGTCAGCTCACTGTGGAAATACCAAAGATTCCTCGCTGCAACAGTGGCGTGACGCAATTGTGGCGTCACAATTCTGAAAATTCAAGGGCTTGTTGCAAACATTCAATGTGACACAACTATCTCCTGTTAATGAATTGTGACATTGTTCACAGGAGTATATCTACACGCTGACTGTGAGTTCCTGCTCCATGTTAGTAAGTGTGCGGCGCCCTTAACGTGTAGGCACGGCATTCAGACGAGCTAACAACTGAGTTTTATTATTTTATTGCCAGGCGTGTAAAACATAGCTTAGTCTATATAGTAGTGGTCTGTCTCACTACCATGCACTGGCCAGCTGTGTACTCACATGATCACCCAGTATGCTGGTGTACTATCTCTGCCGTACATCTTTCGCACAGCTGGAATATAGCATACTGTACGTACTGGGTGATCATGTGAGAGTAGAACTGGGTAGCGAATAGTAGCTAGATAAGTACTAACGTAAGCTACAGTTCTGAGTTTCACTAGGTCATCTTATATTTCTCAGTTACATACTCCGCTGCTGAAAATACTGTTTTGTGATTCCGAAATCCTCAAGCGCTGTCACAAGCGTTGTACTCTGTGACTATTTTTCCGACCATGCCCGACTAAAAATATATACTGATAATCTGATTGTTCATCGGGGCTGTTGCTCATTCCTCCCGGTGCCGACGGCGTTTGGAATATTCCAGGCTCTATTTTTACGATTTTAAATACGGAAATATTGGCTCAATATGCGAGAATGTTGCCGGTTAAATTTCCTGGAATTCTAATCAGCAAAAGTGAGTCGCGTGTACTTGAAATATCCGCACATAGATCGCATGAAATGGAAATTACTTGGATAGCAATACTATCTTCTGCTGTTGCATGCGAGCAGGACCATGTAATTAATGGCTAGCTAAAACCTGTAAAAATTCCACAGAACAGATATTTTGCACCTCATTTCTGCCCGGACCTGGATCATGGATTGAAGTGCAAATACAGTATATCGCAAAATATACCAGGCAACACATACCTGACCTGCGAAGACCAGCTTGCAACCGACTCTCGTTAATTCCGGAACCGTATCATAGATGCACTATTTTACTCCTATCTTCTGCAAATACCGAAAGCGTAACTTGATGGCAAATGGGTTCACGGATGAAACCACAAGCAAAATAGTAATATAGACATTTACAGATTGCTATGTTATTTCCACCATAATTATATTAATGCACAGTTTGTTGATTGGTTGCTTGCATACTCAGTTTGTCTCTCCGTCCTGATTTGAAGCATTAGATAACCGAACATTCGTCTTCTGTTGGTCCGTCTACTGTTTTAGCTACTATTCTGTTGCTGTAGGCGTGCGTTGCTATCATCATGGTCAGTACCAGGTTAGGGAGGAGGCTCCGGAGGACGCTTGGGCAGTGGGTAGAAAGTCGAAGAGAGGCAAGGGAAGAGAGGCAAAGGAACCCGCGGCTCCAATTGAGTCCAGCCAAAGACTACTCGCCGAAAGATCAGTGGGTGATTACGACATGAGAAAGTGTGACTGACAATCTGTTCGCCAGGTCTGCAGAACTGACAGGAACGATCATTAATTCGCAGCGCTAGAAACTCGTAATCGGTTAAGACTGAACACAGGCCTGAACGTAACTGAGGGAGGCTGGAGCGGAAAGGTCTGCGGAGAAGAGACTTTTCCACGCAAAGAGAAGGGTACTGATAGCCCAGCATTCTACTGAGGAGACATGCAGGAACAGCTAAAGCATGTCATTAACTCAGGGCAGTGTGGTATTATTCAGGGCAGAGAATCCCATATGTAAGGAGGGGAGTAAGCAATATCCGTAGCAGATTTTTATTGAAGAATATGTCGTATACGACGAAGGCTGAATGAGCCATGATTACATCATTCCTGGATGATGTTCGAGCCTTCATGTCCCGGGCCACGCTGGTGCGTTGCCCACTCTTTGGATCAGTGTTGCACTGGTAGATCAACCGGGCCCGCTGGTGTGCCAGCTGCTCCAGCTGGCTATTGCCCTCTGCGGCCAAGGGGTGGTGCGCCAGCGGGGTGTTGATCCGGGATTCCATCCAAGAACGCACCAATTTTCTCTTAAAAGTTGGAAATGGTCCTCGGAATGTTCTGAGTTTCGCTGGGAGGCTATTAAACAGCTTGGGTCCCATCACCGAGAACGAGCGGTCACACAAGGCTCGCATGCCAGCAGATAATTGATTGCCATTTGGTGGTATCACACAGATTGTCCCAAGGCGAATATGTTCCTTCGTGTTGTTTTTCAGGCGATGATCACTGAAATTAAGAACCAGACCCATTATGACTTTTCATATATATATATATATATATATATATATATATATATATATATATATATATCATAATATAGCTTTCTCTATGACGTTGGAGAGAGTACATGGATGAGAACTCCAGCCGCTCCCAATAGTTGAGATGATGGAGTCCATAGATTCTGACCGTGTATGTTCTTTAGATGCCCTCTAGTTTTCCGAACTGACCCAGTGCCCTTGGGTTCCAAAGTTGGCAGTCGTACTCAGCCAGAGGTTAAAGAAGAGCTTTATAGAGCACCAGCATTGGCACCGCATCTCTGGTGCGGAAGGATCTCCAAATCCACACCATGATGCGCCTACAGTTGCGCACGACCGCATCCACGTGCTCCTCAAACGTCCCTGCATCATCAATTATTACTCCCAGGTCTCTGACAGAACTCTTTCGCTTTACCTTGTGGCCACCTGCCGTAGTATAATCAAAATCTCTTCTTGGATGAGGGCCATACCTGACTAACTCAAATTTTGCATCATTGAACTCCATGTTGTTATCAGCTGCCCACTCGTAAATCCTGTCCAAATCATACTGGAGCTGATGCTATGTTGCCCCTGAGAAATAAATGCTCATCAAGAGTCGAATGTCATAGGCAAAAAATGAAGCCTTTGAATGCATTAATCGTTCATCCATAGGTGACATGGTAAAGGTAAAGGTTAAGTCAACTTAGACCACACCCTCACCTGGGAAACCATCATGCACTGGTTTGTGCTGCGGGTATAGACCCACTGACCCCAGATGAGTAAGTGTAGTCGCAGTCGCCCTTGGGTCACCAAGAACTATGGCGCCAATTTGGCGGAAGGAACAAATGACCCGAGACTCCCACCCCCCTTATCTCTAAGGAAGGCAGTTCGGCCACAGCGCTGTGCATGCACACACAACTTGCCGAGTCAGCACACCAAGATCTGCAAAGAGCTCGAGTGTCTGGCGGAGCATCGAACTAGCGAGCGATACATGGTGTTAGAGCTGAGAACGGAAGCATGCAGCTACCGTGGCAGCAAACCAAGAACAGCAAGGGCCCCAATATAGATCCCTGGGGAGCTCCGCTAATCACTCGCGACTCCACCGAAGTCTGTCCGTCAACAACAACAACAACAACAACAACAACAACAACAACAACAACAACAACAACAACAACAACAACAACGAACTATTTACGGCCGGTGAGGTAGCTGTGGATCCACTTCAGCAACCGGCCGCACACCCGACACTTACGCAACTTTCGCAGTAGGACTCCATGGTCAACCTTATCAAATGCCTTAGCGAAGTCAAGATAGATGACATCCACGGCCCGCTCACTTGAGAGTGAATCCAGAGTCCAACGCTGGCATTCCAGAAATTGAGACAAACAGGATCTCCCACTCCTAAAACTGTGTTAGTTTGGGTTCTGGAGGCCAGCATTTTCCAGGTGTCTGACTAATTGTTTTGCTATAATCTTCTCGAAGACCTTCGCAACATGAGGCGTCAGAGTGACAGGTCTCTAATTCTTCGGCAGATGTCGCTCACCTCCCTTATGGATGGGAACAACCGATTCTCTCTTTAACAACTCGGGAACAACCCTAAAGTCCATCGATTGTCTCCAATGTAGGAAAAGAGTTTTTTTCATTTGGTGTTTCCACTTCTGCAGTAGGATCACAGGTATACCGTCTGGCTCCGGGGCAGCCGAGGATGATGTACCCGCAGGGCACTGAAGAGATACTTTTTTGACAGCAACCCCAGATTGTCGCTAACTTGCAGGGTTGTGGTTTCATAACGGAGGTGATGTACCGATGACAAACGGTGGGATCCGGTCACTATGCGTAGAGCTGTACTCTGCACCGCTAGCTATATAACAGCCACATGAAGCATAACGCTTCTGATGATGGTCCGATAAGTCTGAGGTAGGCATCACTTTCTTCTAGGTCTCAAATCCATGACTATGTTATGGGCCCCGGAAACCCCAGGAGGTTCGTGTACCTTAGCCATTAGCTAGGCCTTCGGGACGTCTGCCTCTCGTGCCCCCTTTGCTTCCTTCCTGATTTCATACTCTTACTTGCTCATGCTTTATTCTGTTCTTCTTCTTCTTTCCCGACTTGCTTTCCTAATGCGCGTTGCTCCTGTGTGGGAACACTTTTGTGCATGGGTTCTACACTTCTATCAACATACTATATGTCCCTTGTTTTTTCTTCTGTGATATCGTTCCGCTCGGAAACGGAGGCTTTCACTTTCCGACTATAACTAACTAAATCCAAGAAGGCCGTTGCTTCGCAAACGTTTTAAAATCTAAGCTCTGAATTTCTGTAAAGTACCTGTACTAGTTAGTATATATACAATATCGCACTTCAGTTTCACTGCGAATATTTTTTCTGAGCTCGTAACGCTCAAATTGAGTAGAATATTATTAGATGAAAAGCGAATGATGATTCTGAGAAGGGCACCACGGAGAAAAGTGAAAGAAACGAGGTATTAGTTCAAGTAAGTATTTTCCGTCGTCATTTAATGACGGTATATATATATATATATATATATATACGGTATTTTCAGAGCTGGAGAAACTATGCAAAAGAATAAAGGCGAGTTCACACTACCGACGTTTGCTCCGCCTATCGGTCGTTCCACAGACTAAAGAATAATCTTTAGTCTGTGTATATTCTTTGGTCTGTGGTCGTTCTGTGAAACAGTTGTTGACAGGCTGGTTGAGTTTCACACTTGACTGTGTGGGTGAACGGTGCGTCGCTATGCTATGTAGAACGATTTCCCCAGCATTTTTACAGACTAACCATTCGTTCGCAACGCAAATTGGTTGCAGTTACGAGTGTACTTATATCAGATGCCTACATTTTTAATAACAGTATTGTTTAAGTTGAAGTTCATAATAAGCAGTTTATATGTAACGTGTCGTGGATAGGTTGCGTAGCAGTAGTGTGGAGAAAACTTGTTACGGCAAGACGAAAAGTAAAAGGTTCGGACTATTTATGTTATGCATCCACTTTAGTGATACGGCAGAAACAAATTAATCAGCTTTAAATCATTAATAAATCTCCCATTGCCAGTAAAGTGTTGGCTGCTTTTGTTTAATGAAAAAACGCTTTAGGTTAGGTTTCTTTTATAAAGAGCCTGAACTAATTTATTTTGATATAAGAGTTACAGAGAAAACGGTGACTATTTAGGGTAACAAGGGGCAAAGAGCCCACTGCGGGTAATGGGCCCATAGCACGTTTTTCGTTAAGTATGGCAGATATTGGTCTGCGCGCTCTAGTGCAGGTGCACAGCGTCA
>LQNS02276499.1:5006216-5022605 GCA_001587735.2 Parhyale hawaiensis
GGCGTCTAATTCACATCATATATTACCATTCATATTACCTTTATTTTAAAAAATAAAACGATCTCAAACTAATAAAAACTTTCTTAAAAATTGAGTTTGAAAAAAGGGGTGGGCCCGCTGCCCCACGTTACCCTACATACCGAAGCATTTCTTTTGCCTGTAAAAAAGTAGCTTGGACAACCTGTATTAATATTCCATTGTTTTTTATATTGTATCATGTGACAGACTGATTCTTGCAAACTGTTTATAAAATATTTACCCCCTATACTTTATATGGCAGAAATACGTAAATGGATGATGGAGTAGTTTCACTCACCTACTAGCACGCAATTATTTCACCTACTCCTAAAGCTGGAAATAGCATGGATCCTGTCTCCCTAACTAGCCACGTAGTGAAGATGCTTGAACGGGTGTTGGGAAGCATCTAGTACATCATTTAAAGAGCAATAACCTGCTTACATCAAATCAACATAACTTTCGCCTTAAACGATCTACCATGCACTTCTCAGCTACTTGAGCATTATGACTATTTCAGACATAAATACTATGCCAAGGGAAAATGTGGACGTAATATATTTAGATTCTGCATAAGCCTTTAACAAAGTAGACCGGAAGACTATTACTCAAATTCTCCAACATGGGCATCCGTAGAAAATGTCTTAGATGGATCGAAGTATTCTCGACAAACCGAGCCCAAAGTGTAATTAAACTAATTATCAACAATAAAGTATCCAAACGGCAGCCGGTACTCAGTGGAGTCTCGCAAGGTACTGTGCTTGGCCCAATACTCTTCCTCTTCATAATAAATGTTATGGAGTATATATGCAGTATTACCTTTCCTTTCTTGTTCGCGGATGACACACGAATATTAGCAGCGGGGCAGTCAATGGCAGACGTACGGAATGTGCATTTAGATTTAAAAAATATCTTTCACTGGACATTAGTCAGAAACATGATCTTCAACGAGACTAAATTTGAACGGTTAGGATACGGGAAAAATTCCTCCTTTACTGAATCAACGCCCTACACGATGAGAGATGGGAATGAAATTGAGACAAAGCAAATTTTAAGTTACCTTAGGATGAGAATGCAAGATAATGCCACTTTTGAAGATCACGTGACTAGAGTCGTTACCATTCGCAACAAATGGAGCGGATGGTTGCTTTGAACTTTCACTTCACGTGAGGCAGACACATTCTCACATTATGGGAACACCTGATACTGCCGAGGATTAAATACTGTTCACCTCTTGGGATGCGAGTAAACGGAATGACCTAGAGCGCCTTGAGGCTATCCAGATATCGTTCACTTCTAAAATCCTCGGCATGCAAGACTTAAACTATCACGAAAGACTTATTCAACTTCAAATGTATTCAATTCAACTAAGATTCGAGCGCTTTACCATCATACACATACATTTGGAAAATTCTAGAAGGTATTACTGTTAATGTCAATGGGTGGATCCTGGCGAGATACTCAGACCGTATTGGTCGCACTTGTGAAATGCGAATTCCGATCAAAACTGGTGCTGATGCGAGAGCCACGAAGTATTCTAATAGTTTCGTGGTCCGAGGAGGGGGGGAGGCGAGGTTGTTCAACAAAATTCCATGTCACAGTAGACATGTCACCGGTGCAGAGGCTGTGAAATTTAAAAACTTACTGGACGCATATTTACTGAAAGTGTCAGATAAACCTGCTGCAAGAGGCTACGTGAACTGGGGGATAACTCGCTGCTAGCCATCCTGCTGGTCACGGACTGCAGTATCACCTCTGTACAAGATGAATGGCGCGCATAACGCATCCTGGACTTCGTCTGAAGAATCGTCAAGTAATCAGGCTAGTAAGTACGTCATGGATGTGGTGAAATACTTATTTTAATGTGAAATTGCAAGATCTTTAGAATATTTTCGCTTTTTTTTTTCGTTATTCGAGACAAACGGAGTGTTTAAACTTAGGTAAGTGCAAATAACACTGTTCTATGAACAAATTATCTTCAAAAGTAATTGATTCGTCCATTTCATAAAAAGAAACTCACCCGAAATTCGCGTCGACGGTGCCAAAAATACAACTTGCAGCATTCTGCCGTTGCTTGCTCTAGTTCTGTCAGTCGTCAGAGAAAGGCGCCATCTGTTGGTCGACAGGCTGTGACGCCAACGAAAGTTGCAAGTGTGACTCTGCCTTGACAAAGAAAAAATTAAAACTGGTTGTACTTGTGCAGTTGTTGAGTAAGAGTATCTAGCATTTCTACAGCTGATATAACTTCATTCGTATCCTAGATACACCCATGTGACTTACACTCTTTGCCAAATTTATTTTTATAATGCCCAATTTTACAACGCAAGACAAATATGCATGATAGCGTATGAAAACAAGTCAGTAATTAATATTGGATTATAATTAGAAGCATTTAATTAAGCCATTTGCAATCAGTTTCAAATGTTTACAGTAGTCATGACCAACACTCTGCACTTTATACCTACTACATAATTAAAGTATTGCTCAGCCTCCAAGCTTCTACCATTAATTTTCTACGTACAGCGAAAAAAATGAACAATAGCAGTCATTTGTTTAGGAGGAAACAAAGAGCTCTGTCTGTTATTCTGTCGTGTTTTATTTAAACTAATTAGTCGAAGGTGCGCTCGAAATCAGGGATCGGTGGCCAGAAAAAAGCTCGCTCTGGTGGCAGCAAGAGACTGACACGTAAATAATTAAGTGTCCCTACTCACCCTATGCAGCTCAGTGATGTTCTATACGGAACGCCTCAAATAATGCTATTTTTACATGAACGTGAAGTTTATTCGTTATCGTAAAGTTAAAAGGATAACAAAGGCACTCTGACAGTGAAGATACTAGCGATGATTTGTTATTTTTAAGA
Source organism: Parhyale hawaiensis (assembly GCA_001587735.2). Classification (NCBI taxonomy): domain Eukaryota; kingdom Metazoa; phylum Arthropoda; class Malacostraca; order Amphipoda; family Hyalidae; genus Parhyale; species Parhyale hawaiensis. The sequence goes on from LQNS02276499.1 coordinate 5,009,092, forward strand.
TTGATTAAATAAATTAAAGATTAAAATTCCATTTTGGGATGCGAACAAAGCACCAATCGGCATCGGAAAGACTAAAGTTTCTCATAGAATAAACAGATTAGCTAAGACTTTTCTGTTGGATGACAACACAGCGGCAATCCAAAGTGAAAAGCTAAAATTTCATTTACAGATGCAACAACGATCATTATCGAAGAAATTTATTTATATTTATTTATAAATTTTTTTTTTTGATGAAAAACAACGGCAAAAGTGCATCTAAAATGCCAATACTATATATTTGGATAAGAATACCTTTTCAATCGCTCGCTCACGAAATGACTAAGTTTCTTTGTAACATGGAGCTTTTAATTTTTTTTTATGCACAAATTAAGGCAGGAAAGGCAGATGGTACCGTCGAATATACTGAAAATTTCAGTGCTGTGTTTTTAGGAGTTGCTGATCTTGTTAGCTAAAAAGAAGAAGAAGAAGAAAAAAAGAAATGCCAGCCGATGTTGGGGACAGCTGATGTAAATTACAGCGAGCCTATCTCTGCAATGGACGATTCGAGGTAGTGATGACATGATGGTACTACAGACAAACGCGATTGGCCAGCGCGCATATGATGTCGCGCAGTGTTTTTTTAACGCGTCTTAAACACGTCGGCTGGCAAACTTTACTTCTGCCTATGCCGGGTAATCACACGCTCAACTTATGAGCCGACGTTCAGCTCGCACGTCATCTCGATTACTTAGGGGAAGTCGCTATCCATGATACCCCAGGAAGTAATTACGTTGAACGACGGGTGAGCTGCTAGTCCGGTAATCAGTTGAGCGTACGAGCGCCTTGTGTAGCCCCGGTATTGCAAATTTTGGTTACAGTGCTCTTGTGTGCTCGTGCACACCTCGTTGAAATCGGCCAATAACTATGGTAAAAGATGCTGCGTATCCTAGCTGTATCCACGATACCGTTGGCGTGGCTGAAACGAATCTAATGCTACGTCACTTCGAAACTTGTTTCCCCAAGAAGGTTTGATAGCAGGAGGGAGCCCAGCACCATTTTGCTGCACTCGTCAGGGAAGTTCTTTGTTCTTCGGTGGCTGCATTTTTTTCACCAATCACAGGCTCTCAGCGATCCCTTTCGACCAATATAAGAGGTTTCCAGCCGTTCCTTTAGCCAATCATCGCGTCAGCCAGACTTCAGCCACGCCAGAAACTCGAGCTCCACGGACGAGGCTCCTGGCTCTCTCCATTCCATTGAACCTCCTTGGGTTACCCGCAGCATTACAGCTCTGGAGTGAAAATGAGTCAAACGAAGCAGAAATTTCACGAATACATATCTACATATGTAATACATATCGGTTTATATCATACAGTTAGTGCTCGATACTATATCATTCACCCTCCACCACAGAACAGTTACAAGCCATACTCTGCAGCTTGTGCCACAGGACAGTTACAAGACATACTCTGCAGCTTGTGCCACAGGACAGTTACAAGACATACTCTGTAGCTTGTGCCACAGGACAGTTACACGCAACACTCTGCAGCTTGTGCCGCAGAACAGTTACAAGCCACACTCTGCAGCTTGTGCCACAGGACAGTTACACGCAACACTCTGCAGNGTTTTCTCCACCCGCTGGGCTGGTTGCGTGGGGGTTTGTTAACCTCATGGAGTTTCTCCGTTCCTGCGTCGCCAGTCTGGTGTGATTTAATAATAATAATAATAAATAATAATTGCCCTCTGCGGCCAAGAGGTGGTGCGCCAGCGGGGGTTGATTCGGGATTCCATCCAAGAACTCACAAATTTTCTGACCGTGTATGTTCTTTAGATGCCCTCTAGTTTTCCGATCTGGCCCAGTGCCCTTGGGAATATTAGCAGCGGGGCAGTCAATGGCAGACGTACGGAATGTGCATTTAGATTTAAAAAATGTCTTTCACTGGACATTAGTTAGAAACATGATCTTCAACGAGACTAAATTTGAACTGTTAGGATACGGGAAAAACTCCTCCTTTACTGAATCAACGCCCTACACGATGAGAGATGGGAACGAAATTGAGAGAAAGCAAATTTTAAGTTACCTTAGGATGAGAATGCAAGATAATGCCACTTTTGAAGATCACGTGGCTAGAGTCGTTACCATTCGCAACAAATGGAGCGGATGGTTGCTTTGAACTTTCTCTTCACGTGAGGCAGACACATGCTCACATTATGGAAACAACAGATACTGCCGAGGATTGAATACTGTTCACCTCTTGGGATGCGAGTAAACGGAATGACCTAAAGCGCCTTGAGGCTATCCAGATATCGTTCACTTCTAAACTCATCGGCATGCAAGACTTAAACTATCACGAAAGACTTATTCAACTTCAAATGTATTCAATTCAACAAAGATTCGAGCGCTTTACCATCATACATATACATTTGGAAAATTCTAGAAGGTATTACTGTAAATGTCAATGGGCGGATCCGGGCGAGATACTCAGACCGTATTGGTTGCACTTGTGAAATGCGAATTCCGATCAAAACTGGTGGTGATGCGAGAGCCACGAAGTATTCTAATAGTTTCGTAGTCCGAGGAGGGGGAGGGTGAGGTTGTTCAACATAATTCCACGTCACATTCGAAGTGTCACCGGTACAGAGACTTCGAAATGTAAACACTTACTGGACGCATGCTTGCTGAAAGTGCCAGATAAACCTGCTGTAAGCGGCTACGTGAACTGTGGGGATAACTCGCTGCTAGCCATCCCGCTGGTCACGGACTGCAGTATCACCTCTGTACAAGATGAATGGCGCGTATAACGCCTCCTGGACTTCGTCTGAAGAATCGTCAAGTAATCAGGTTAGTAAGTACGTCATGGATGTGGTGAAATACTTATTTTAAAGTGAAATTGCAAGATCTTTAGAATATTTTCGCTTTTCTTTCTTTATTCGAGACAAAAGGAGTGTTTAAACTTAGGTAAGTGCAAATAACACTGTTCTATGAACAAATCATATTCAAAAGTAATTGATTCGTCCATTTCATAAAAAGAAGCTTACCCGAAATTCGCGTCGACGGCACCAAAAATACAACTTGCAGCATTCTGCCGTTGCTTGCTCTAGTTCTGTCTGTCGTCAGAGAAAGGCGCCATCTGTTGGTCGACAGGCTGTGACGCCAACGAAAGTTGCAAGTGTGACTCTGCCTTGACAATGAAAAAATTCAAACTGGTTGTACTTGTACAGTTGTTGAGTAAGAGTATCTAGCTGATACAACTCCATTCGTATCCTGGTTACACACATGTGACTTACACTCTTTGCCAAATTTATTTTTATAATGCCCAATTTTACAACGCAAGACAAATATGCATGCTAGTGCATAAAAACAAGTCAGTAATTAATATTGGATTATAATTAGAAGCATTCAATTAAGCCATTTGCAATCAGTTTCAAATGTTTACAGTAGTCATGACCCACACTCTGCACTTTATACCTACTACATAATTAAAGTGTTGCTCAGCCTCCAAGCTTCTACCATTAATTTTCTACGTACAGCGAAAAAAATGAACAATAGCAGTCATTTGTTTAGAGGGAAACAAAGTGCTCTGTCTGTTATTCTGTCGTGTTTTATTTAAACTAATTAGTCGAAGGTGCGCTCGAAATCAGGGATCGGTGGCCAGAAAAAAGCTCGCTCTGGTGGCAGCAATAGACTGACACGTAAATAATTAAGTGTCCCTACTCACCCTATGCAGCTTAGAGATGTTCTATACGGAACGCCTCAAATAATGCTATTTTTACATGACCGTGAAGTTTTTTCGTTGTAGTAAAGTTAATAGGATAACAAATGCACTCTGCGGTGAAGATACTAGCGATGATTTGTTGTTTTTTGTTTTTAAGATTAATTAAAGATTAAATTCAATTGAAGATTAAAATTCCATTTTGGGATGCGAACAAAGCACCAATCGGTATCGGAAAGAATACTAAAGTTTCTCATAGAATAAAAAGATTAACTAAAACTTTTCCGTTGGATGACAACACAGCGGCAATCCAAAGTGAAAAGCTAAAATTTCATTTACGGATGCAGCGACGGCCATTATCGAGGAAATTTATAAAAATTTCCCTGGTGAAAAACAGCGGCAAAAGTGTATCTAAAATGCCAATACTATATTTTTGGATAAGAATAACTTTTCAGTTGCTCGCTCACGAAATGAGTAAGTTTCTTTGTAACATGGAGCTTTTAAGTTTTTTTTTATGCAAAAATTAAGGCAGGAAAGGCAGATGGTACCGTCGAATATACTGAAAATTTCAGTGCTGTGTTTTTAGGAGTCGCTGATCTTGTTAGCTAAAAAGAAGAAGAAGAAGAAAAAGAGAAATGCCAGCCGATGTTGGGGAGAGCTGATGTAAATTACAGCGAGCCTATCTCTGCAATGGACGATTCGTGGTAGTGATGACATGATGGTACTACAGACAAACGCGATTGGCCAGCGCGCATGACATCGCGCAGTGTTTTTTTTAACGCGTCTTAAACACGTCGGCTGGCAAACTTTACTTCCGCCTATGCCGGGGTCCCACTAGGTAATCAAACGCTCAACGTATGAGCCGACGTTCAGGTCGCACGTCGTCCCGATTACTTAGGGGAAGTCGCTATCCAAGATACCCCAGGAAGTAATTACATTGAACGACGGGTGAGCTGCTAGTCCGGTAATCAGTTGAGCGTACGAACGCTTTGTGTAGCCCCGGTATTGCAGACTTTGGCTACAGTGCTCCTGTGTGCTCGTGCTTCAGTTTCAAATACCTAGTTGAAATCGGCCAATAACTATAGTAAAAGATGCTGCGTATCCTAGCTGTATCCACGATTTCGTTGGCGTGGCTTAAGTGAATCTAGTGCTACTTCACTTCGAAACTTTGGTTTCCCCAAGAAGGTTTGACAGCAGGAGGGGGCACAGCCACATTTCGCTGCACTAGTCAGAGAAGTTCTTTGTTCTTCGGTGGCTGCATTTTTCCCACCAATCACAGGCTCTCAGCAATCCTTTTCGACCAATAAGAGGTTTCCAGCCGTACCTTCAGCCAATGATCGCGTCAGCCAGACTTCAGCCACGCCAGAAACTCGAGCTTCACGGACGAGGCTCCTGGCTCTCTCCATTCCATTGAACCTCCTTGGGTTTCCCACAGCATTATAGCTCTGGAGTGAAAATGAGTCAAACGAGGCTGAAATTTCACAAATAAATATGCACATATGGAATACACATGGGTTTATAACATACAGTTAGTGCTCGATACTATATCATTCACCCTCCGCGTGTTCAAACCAAAAATATTCTTTGTTTGTTAAAGGTACCATCGATTGACCCCATTCCACTGAGGTAAGCCAATCTCATCAGCTTAGCTCCATTGAATCACCCTAGTTGATGATGCCTTTAATGCTAATATGGTGAAATTACCACACGCTAACTTACTCTACTTAACCCTACTTCAGCGTTACTCTGCTACAATGGTATGTATGCAACGGTATTTACTGAAAAAATAAGGTTCTGTTGTGAGGCTAGCACAAAATAACGTAAAGACACGGCAAACTCTCGAATTTAAGGCCAATGCACACGTGAGCATTTTTCAGTGAATAGCCCAAATGTGCTGCTGTGCCACGAATGAAGCACAAAAGTGTACATGTTTCTTAGATCTAAATTCTTACGAATGAGAAGAAATAAGCGAATTTTTCCCAGTAATTTCTGCTTCAGTGAACCAACTGACTTTACGACAAGCTTTTTTTTGTACATTGTTCTGTAGACTCCAACTTATGTTTACAAGTATAGAACGATTAGCTGATTGAACAATGTCGAAAGACTGCTCACTTCATACGGCAGTTCTAGCGCAAGCAGTGCGACGTTTTGCTTCGTCAATGCAAACTCAACTGTTAGCCCTCCAAAAACAGGTGCTAAGAGGATCGCCGTTGAGTCTGTTCACAAGTGTCGCAAGTAAGGCGTCGGACTGCTTGTCTAACACGTGTAGTTAATTAAATCTCAGAAGGCTGTGTACGCTTCTGCTGTTGGCAGGAATATAGCAAAGTATAGGGACGATCAGCTGCGATAGCACCTTCAAAACACTAACGTATGAACCGGCCTTTCACCGCACAATGAAGTATGCTAGAGGGAGTAGCGCGTACCACAGAACAGTTACAAGCCACACTCTGCAGCGTGTGCCACAGAACAGTTACAAGCCACACTCTGCAGCTTGTGCCACAGGACAGATACAAGCCACACTCTGCAGCTTGTGCCACAGAAAGTTACAAGCCACACTCTGCAGCTTGTGCCACAGAAAGTTACAAGCCACACTCTGCAGCTTGTGCCACAGAACAGTTACAAGCCACACTCTGCAGCGTGTGCCACAGAACAGTTACAAGCCACACTCTGCAGCTTGTGCCACAGAAAGTTACAAGCCACACTCTGCAGCTTGTGCCACAGAACAGTTACAAGCCACACTCTGCAGCTTGTGCCACAGGACAGATACAAGCCACACTCTGCAGCTTGTGCCACAGAACAGTTACAAGCCACACTCTGCAGCGCGGGCCACAGGACAGATACAAGCCACACTCTGCAGCGCGTGCCACAGGACAGATACAAGCCACACTCTGCAGCGCGTGCCACAGGACAGATACATGCCACACTCTGCAGCGCGTGCCACAGGACAAATACAAGCCACACTCTGCAGCGCGTGCCCCAGGACAGATACAAGCCACACTCTGCAGCGCGTGCCACAGGACAGATACAAACCACACTCTGCAGCGCGTGCCACAGAACAGTTACAAGCCACACTCTGCAGCGCGTGCCACAGGACAGATACAAGCCACACTCTGCAGCGCGTGCCACAGGACAGATACAAACCACACTCTGCAGCGTGTGCCACAGGATAGGTGGAGTACACACGGAGCCACACGCCGCCGGTATCTCATGGGCCGAGGGCGCCAACTCATCTCAAGACTCACTAACTGCCATTACTTTAACGACCAAACTCCAACGTAAATCACTACCTCGGTTCCTGAAATATTGCCTGGACATTTTCGCTACAGCTGGGTCCCATGCTCGCCAAGTTTGTTGCCCAAACTAGATTTTTTAATTTTCTTGCACCTGCAAGTGCGCTGGCCACGTTTTTCTTCTCGTCGGAAACCACCAACTATTCGATGGTGTTCGAACCTAGGTTTGGTAAAAGAAAACAAGGGTGACTATTCTTAAGAAATTAGATAGTTTCCAACGACATAACTGGTTTGCTATTTGCTACTGCATCAACCTACATTAAAAGTACAACATATGATTGGTTTGGCCCGTTGTAGTTTTCGAATATTTTTCTTTAGAAGATAAAAGCTACGAGCTATCTGCCGTTATTTGAACGCTTGTTCAGGGCACAAAATATGATTCGTTGTAGGTTTATTTGCTAGTAGTTGAATCCATGTTAAGACAAGGTGAATCGCAAATTTGTTAGATCTTCACTCTCTACTTTGTTTAAAATTTTGATATCCTAGCTTTTAATTTGAACTCTGACCTCTGCATGTGTTCACACTAAAAATTAAATGTTTCGTGTATACAGTACATAGAACAAAGTGTTTGCCTCATCCTTCTCAGATATCAACAATTTAGGCGTAGATGTAAGATGGGTGAAGTTTAAAACATAGAATTACGGAATATATTTTTTTTAGTGAAGTAGTCTACCCTTGAAAGGTTTTGTTCTTTCTGTGAGCTTGTGTGAGACGATTTAGTAGTATCTCTCGATAGCAAACTTATTCGTTTTTAATTCGTCCAAATTTTATAATTTATTCCATTTGTCGACTAGTATTCATACTAAATTAGTGGAAATTACCTCCAATACAACACTTAATTTGATTTAGACGTTATTTTCATAACAGCTAGTCAATTTTTTGGCGAAGATCCATTTAACGATTTTATTTGTCCTATTGTTTCTTGGCAACATTTATATAACGGATCTTCAATAAATTTCCAGGATTTGTAAAGAATCTTACAGATAGCCAATTTTTTAATGATCTGTCCCTCCATTTTTCTCTATTTTTATGTTTGTCAGGAAAAAAGCTTCGTGACAATGGCAGGAAATATATATTTTTTGAAAGGCACAAATACTCAAGTTTTGGTGATGATCTGATTGTCCGTTTGTGGGTTTGACTACTATACTCTCACTATTTTATCAAGGCTGTTTGGGCGTGGTCAAAGTCCTCTACAGCGTTGCCAATCCTATGGGCATTTCTGAGATTTCATTCAGCCCATGTCTTAGCCCCGCCCATTACCTGCATATAGCGAAAGCTCAGAAATGCCTATAACATTGGCAACGCTGTAGAAGAATTTAACCACGCTCATACTGCCTTGATAAAATGGACAGAGTGTAGATATATTTTTCTTAGTGTTTGTCAAACTTTAACGCAAAAGCTTACCGACGAATCTTCAAGAAAATTATAGGGACTGTTGTTAAAGTTCAGCGGCGTAAATGGCCATATCTTGGTGATGATAGAAATAAATCCTGGTTGTCAGGACGTTTCAATTTTTCATTAACACTGCCTTGCTTTGCAAAGGTATGCTCTCTTGAAGTGCTTCTTTCTCTCTCATTTTCTTCATAGTTATTTTCAGAAAAGGTTTACCACAAATGATTATAGAAACTCTGAGGTTCTACGAAGTGTGTGATTTTTTTAAATCGCATATGTATATCGAAGTTTGAAATCAGGGCAATGGAGTCGGAAGCCCAAAGTCTGATTCCGACTCTCAGGTTTTACCAATTATACATAGACCTCCTACTCTGACTTCTTGGACACTAAGATGATTGACTCCTTCCGACTGTTTTTTTTACCAAACTGGCTAATTTTCGGCGGCTCCTGGCTACTAAGTAGTCAGTTTCCGACTTCGACTCCTGAACGACCGACTCCGACACCGTAGCCTGCTTGAAACGTTCAGTACGAAGGACGTTGGGTCTTTCAAGGTCAAGTCAAGCCCTTTTTGTCACTCCCATAGGAGATTTAAGGTAAAAAATGGAATTCTTGCAAGTAAAAAAAAAAAAAAAAAAAAAATGGTAGTCAAGTTCGAACGCTATAATATTCTTGTACTTGGAGAGCATTAGCAGAAGGAAGCTGGCTTGGAGCTTTAACACGATAAAGAAGAATAGCTGCATCGACAGGCAGAGGGCTCATTAGCAAGCCATCAGCATTATTGACAGACAATAAAATAGATAGACAGGGAATTATTGGCAAGCTATGCGAGGCAGGGTTACTTTCTGCAATATAAAGCCAACGACTGTTGGGCCAAGCAGTTGATTTATGTTTTATTTTGCATGGAATTATTCTTGCGCATGCCCCCACTCTTAAAACATACCGTACCACCTATTCCCCACATATCTCCAACCAACTTTGTTTAACGTAACGGTGCACCTTATCTAACCCAACACACCTTATCTATCTCGAGCAGCACTCACCATATACCACTGCTCTATCTAATTTAACGTACCTCGTCCAACTTAACGCTTCTGATTTAACCAAACGTTCCTCATCAAAAATAACGCTCCTAATTAATATATCGCTTCTCAGTCAACCTAACGCTCGTCGTCCATTGTAACACTGCCGATTTAAGCTATTAAATTTAACGTTCCTCATCCAACCAAAGGCCTCTCACCCGACAAAACGTTTCTCATCCAAACTAACACTCATCACTCAACTTGACGCTTTTCATTCATTCTAACGCTTCTCAATTCATCTAACTCCCCTCAGAGGGCATAGGATGGGCCATAGGCTATTGGGTTTTAGTTAGGCTCACCTATCCTATGTTATGGGGAGTAGCGCCCCAAAGAGGTTTGTGTAGGTTACCTTAGCCATTAGCTGACCTTTAGGACAACTGTCTTTCGTATCCACTCTGCGTCCTTCCTGAATTCGTACTTCTATTTATCATAATTTCATCTGTTCTTCCTCTTCTTTCTCGACTTGCTGTTCTTATGCGCGCTAGTCCACCTTCGTGCATCGGTGCCTCATTTCTGTCTGCCTGCTGATCAGCGACATTCTTCTTCTCTTTCCCTGACATTAAGAAAAATTAATTGAATTTTGCAGGCAGTCATCACTCAATTCATAGACCGCAACAGTACTTGACTCTTAGGAACAAGTGGCCTCTGACGCTGGCGGCCAAAATGGGAAAAATGGATTTTCTCTAGAACTATTATGAACATGTCCAGACACGGTCATGCAGGCAAGCGCCCAAGTACGTCCCCGCCGTATCCAAGATACCTTCTCCGCAAAAAAAAGTTGGGTACCTTGAAACTTTTTTCTTCAGTATTAGATAGGGGGAAAAGAATAGCTCTTGAGAAAATCCCATTTTTCCGTTGCCGACTCTTGGCCGCCAGCGAAAGACCTAAGAGTCCAGTACTCTTGTGGTCTATGCTCAATATATTAATTTCGCCTCTATATAATGGATACGTCAAGATATACTGTCATAGGTAGAAATTTTTTCGCTTAGCAAAAGTGTTTTATCGACGAATGAAATCAGCTTGGAAGATAAAGTGATGCAACGAATTTTTTTGTGGATCAGGATGCACGAGAGTGCAAAGGGGAGCTTTAGATGACTTAAGTGCTTTGATTGCAACGTTTGCACTGCAAGAAGTGCATTCAATTATAAAGTTGTCGTATACTTTTGCCATTGTTTGCAACCTTTAATAATTTAAGCCTATTTTTTTGGAGCGTGACAAAAAATGGAGAGATAAAAAATGAACACAAACGAACACGGATAATAAACAGATGAATGCAATTGGTTTCTATTATATTGTAAATATTAGAGTGCCCGCGCTGTCAAAAATGACAGCGAGACATTCGTGAAGAACCGTCTTCATTGATCATAATTTTCTAATTAAATTTCTTATGTAGGATGCACTGCTACTGCCAACTTCAATTACGTAGTAGAACAGATAAGCTTTCCTTCGGCGAAATGCTGAAAAGTAATGCTCTTTATGTTTGGCCCAAAGTCGATATTGCTCCTAATAAATACTGAGCTCTGTATCCAGAATACTCGATGGTGTTACATAACTCGGGAGTTCTTTCCTCAAGTGAAAAGTTGTTCTGGTGAAAGAAGAAACCAAATTGGAGAAAATTATTTGTTATCAAGGAATCCTCGTGTTCTTTACCCGCCTGCTGACCGCTGAAGGATACCATGCATTTGCTTCGATGATTATGCAGTCAATAAGAGTATCAGTGTAAACCCACTTGCAGATGAAGTTTGGCTGAGGGAAACCTCAGAGGAGGGTACAAATTACGATGCAAGAGTGTCGTATGAAGTTGTCGTATACTTTTACCGTTAGCAAAGAAAGAACTGCATTGAGATATGGTATACGTTTGCTACCATGTACAACCTGACCTATTTTCTACATATCAGTTTTCAATTAAGCTGGACAGGATGACCACAGCTTCTAATCTGGGCTAATTGTCACCTATACAGTATCTGTTTTTTAAAAGCTTGACAAGAACATGGATATACAAACAAACACAAAAACAAACAAAGAAACAAATAAACAAACAAACAGAAAAATAAACAGCGGTCTTTATTATATTATAGATTTTTTATTTACCTGTCCATTTTCTGTCACGTTTGATACGTTCACTTTGTTACCTCGAATTCATAAAAAGAGCAATGGATGGTATCTAAGACACATAAAATGCAATAGGGTATAAATTATCAAACCAGCAGGCAGGCGGTTTCATTTACTGGTAATGAATAAACAAAGTGTAACGCAACGAAGAGCAGGAAAATTAATCCTCTGTGAAAAAGCGGAAGCTATGAATATGAATAACACAATAGAGTCATTTCTGACTGTATGATCACTAGAAGGTGTATAGAGGAGGTAAAACAATAGTCACATATTTCTAAACCAGGCTGAACAGTATGTATTTAGCTTCATAATACTGTAGTTTTCAACTTGCAAGTATCTGCACAAACATTGCACGAATTTCAATTCAAAAAGCACCCAAGCAAAGCGTTCATTTGCCTGCGGCTTCCAGGCGATTACTTCAGCAATGCAGGCGCACGCTCCGCATCCGGTCCATTGCTTCGTAAAGCATCGTTACATGAGATACATAGATAAGCAGAAAGAGCTCCCCACGCAGCTGGCTGTGTTTTTAACGTATTTTTTTTTTTCGTTGCCACAGCAGTTACATTTCTGCTGGTGAGGCTTCCAGCTCGGTAATCCACAACCCCACCTAATAATAATAATAATAACAAGAGGGGAGTAACTGGACTGTGGGTGGCTCCAGAGGAGCTGTAAACATTCCCTTATCAGCCAACTGGAACTCAAAAGTTGCTGATTGTAAAGAATCATTTAGGTAAACACTGGAATCTATTCAAAGCCTCTAAAGCCAATCCCGCAAACACCGACGCACTCGACTCTTTGCCATAAATTTTTGCCCTTCATAACTAAACGCACGTCTCTTTTTTGCGAATTCGCAGGACCCAGCAAAGATAAGCTGAGCCCTTTTGGCAAGGCTTCGTATTTTGGTTGCGTTAAAGCATCAAAGGTTCCAATTTCAAAAGAGTATTTTGCCGGGAATTATCAACGGGAGCGTGGCGCGCGCCTTCAATTCAGCGAGCATGTTTTTCCAGAGTTGATGATGGCAAGGATACCAAACCTGAGCCTGTTACTGGGCTGGATTTGATAAAATGTTCAAGACTTGGAATTCTTGGAATACTTTTTCGTAGAAATAAATATTTACCTTCGCCAAGGCGGTTATGTTATTTTCGAGTTTGTCTGTGACTCTGTCTGTCACCAAAACAACTCAAAAAGTTATGGATGGGTTTTTATGAAATTTACAAGGATTGCTAGGTATGTTACGAGCAACAGATGATTAACTTTTGGTGAAAATCCGTTCAACCGTTTGTTTGTTTGTCTGCATTTTTTTTTTTTACTCGGTAGCATAATTAAAAAGTTATGGACCGATCTTCATGGAATTTGCAGGCATTGTTAAGAACGTTAGCAGACACCAATTTTGGTATTGATCGGATCGTCCGTGGTGTATTTGACTAATATTTATCAAATGTGACGGTCAAAAGTTATCAAGAGGTCTTTTTCAGAAATTTGAAGGAACTGTTTGCAATGTTAAAAGGCACCAATGCCCAAATTTTGGCGATGATTGATTTCTTCGTTTTTGTAATTGACAAATCATTATCAGAATAATATTACAACGCATAACTCAAAAAGTTACTGACAGATCTTCAAGAAAGTTACAGAAGCTGTTATTACTGTCAAGAGGCATAATGATCAAATTTTGGTGTTGACAAAGAAGAAATTCTTATATCAGGACCAATTTGAATTTTCACTGGTGTTCTGCTGCCGATTGCCATCTGTGTTTGCTTGACAAAGTAGTTTGTCGATGTGCGTTCATGCTGGGTGGTGTTGTGCCCTGTAATCTGGCGCATCGTCGCAGAGTTGGTGGAGTCTGTTTTTTGTATAAAATCTATAACTGCCCTAATCACCCACTGTCTGAGTTTCTTCCAGATCCATTTGTTCGAGTGAGGTATACTCGGCGGACTCGTGCTCTTCATGAGTTT
>LQNS02276499.1:5035179-5048126 GCA_001587735.2 Parhyale hawaiensis
CTGCATCAATGATAAAAAAGTGATGCAACAACCAATGCAGCTTACAAACCGAAGACAAACTTTCCTAAAAGATAAATATTTATATATATTTACTCGCACAAGAATAGCAGCTTCGCTAACGAGCAGAGCTGTGGAGATTCAGTTTTATTGTACAGAAAATCCTTAGGATTCGAAGACAAGCTTCTGCAATTTTATCTGTAGACACGATAAAAAGGCTATTGATCGTGATCAGAGGAGTTTTCGTTGTGTTCCTTTACAAAGGCGCGTTTCTTTCGGGGTAATGAGACAGCTTCTGAGACTTGCTAACGACCCGAGGATAAGTTTTAATTGCTTAGCATTTTTTTTTCCGAAAGGGAGCCTCGCCGCGGGCACTTGGCTGCCTTTGGGACGATGTGTTGCCCTGGACTTGCTGTCTTGCGTTCATGGCTGCGGAGTTTGCAAGAAATACCAGTTTCCAATACCTAGAAGAAAGCAAGTAGGGCGAATACTTAACCATAAATGTTCTGCTCGGATGACGTCATCAGTTACTGTGTAATGCTCTGTCTATATTACCTATATACGGTAGGTATATGTATTTAGATCATAAGGTTTCAGGGATATGACTTGACCTTATCTGTACAAGTTCAACTGTTCAACTTTTTTCAGCAAGAACAACTGAAAATGCATTTTTGATTTTTGTTTTAATTTCTTGCATTTTTGTTTTTATTTATTCGGCTTTGTTCAATAAAAAACAACAAAAATATATAAACATTAAGCAAAAATTCAAAAATGACTAACAAAAAGTAACACCAACAACAGCAAAAAATAAAGAAAAAAACTTATAAGTATAAACAAGAATATTTTTTTCTTTAGAGTTTATTTGTTGTAGTGTGCCGGTTTCATTATTCGTACAACACCGTTCATTCAGATTTATTTTCATTTTGCAGGGAAGTGCGTTCAATATTCTCGCATCTAAGGGGAACACAAGGAACCAGTGGTGTGTGTGTGTATCCCTGCAGAGATTGACTGCTACACAGAGGGATCGCTGCGACGGCTCCAATTACTGGATCGGCTAAGGTAAAAGTTTGGCAAGTTTTGGCAGAGATCCAATCGCTGCTGCAGCATTAGGGAGCTCAGTCATTTTCGGAGGCCCCAGGTGGCGGCCAAGGATTTCCATCACTCGCTAATTTTGGCGCTGTCGTATGAAATAATAGCGCTGAACCGACCGAAATGAGGTGCGGAATGAAGAAACTGAGCGACCTGTCCGACCTCTCCCAAGTGATCGTAATTCCTCTGTCTCTGTAGGGCGCATTGTAGGGGAACAATGGTGGGACGGTTACACTGACTTTCTTCTCACGTCTGTCGTAATAATAAGAACGTCTTGAATAAGTTGCTATAATTTTTTACCAAGCCCTACTCATGTCTGTCACATATGTAAAAACGTCTTGTAGAGGGTGTCAAAATTACTCTTTGCCTGAACCAAAACAAACAAGCTTCATTTATTTTCTTATATAGATGCAGTGTCCAAAAAATAAGGGCCCCAGCACTCTGATCTATAGATTCTTATAGCCGTATTCTTGAAGCTAGCATAAGGGAGAAGATTCACCAATGTTTTGTGGATAACCACTAGTGGGCAGATAGTGTTAACCCACGAGGAAGAGTTCACACGGTATTATTATTAATATAATAATTGTTATAAAAATGTTAACCGTCAAACCAATTTCCTCTGCAGGTGTCGCTAGGCAGAATACGGAAATCTCTTCAAATTTGAACTGAAGTAAAACTGAGAAAAACAGAGCACTTTTTTGCTATTTCTAGAGCACAATGGCGCATTCGGACGAGTGGAGGAGATACGCGTCGATATGAAGGACGTGTGAACCAGACCTTAGCAACTCAAGATTCCAAGCCACTATCAGGTCTGTTGCCACGCTAAGAGCATTTTGTGAGGGTAAGAAAGTTACTCTTGGCCAGAAAAGCCCTTTATCTTAGAGCATTTTATGGTAATAATCACGGTTGACACAAATTTCCTGTTGCACTTGTATTGGTATTTTGAATTGCATTCAGGACGTATCTCTTGTAGAATGTGAATACTAGACAGTCATGATATCATAGTTGATTTTTCGAACATCTGACTTTGCTGTATGTACATTTGCTTGGTAGTACTTTGATATAATAAAGCCCTATCTCAAGCTGATCTTTATAAACTGTACAAAAACTTTGGTATGATATTATTGTATTAAACAGCCATAACTACTTATAACTTCATGCATATGGGCACCATCGCCCAACCTAGCATTCTGCATTCATTCAGTAAGTGTCAGAAAAACAACCAGTTTCTTTGTTTTTTGTGACTAAAATATACACCACATAACACTGGCAGCTGTCATGAGTGGAATATATTTCAAGTCATACATACTATTTCGCGCCTCTCCTACACGCTGGGAAACTTTTTACGTTTACCCGAGTAACACACCAAACTTAAGTATCGCGAGGAGAAAGAGAGAGAGAGAGAGAGAGTTTATCTAGGAACCGTCCTCGATTGTTTACATAAGCTGCGTGAAGTTCCGTGTAAGTGTAAGAATAGGCAATAAATTTCAATGCTCCGTATACCGCAAGAACACATTTTCAGGATTAGGTACTAGCTGTTTTAGTTTTTGTACGCATAATTTTAAACTGAACGGTATCCGCACTCTTATTGCTAGGGCGTACAAAATTTGTTGGAACTATCAACTGTTACACCAGGAATTTGAGTTTTTACGTTGCTTTTGGATCAAGAATGGGTTCCCAATCTCGCTTATAGAGAAGTCCATCAATAAGTTTTTGACCAAAGTATATGAACCTCCCCCGTAGTCCAGTCTTACCATCAACAATGCTTTTATATTAAACTTCCTTTTTTCGGGCATCAATCTATGAAAATGAAGGGCGATGTGCAATCTCTTATCTGTAAATTTTTGCACAACTGAAAGTACAAATAATTCTAGGCAATAAATTCACCGTTGGTTCTCTGTTTCGTAATAAAGATAAGCTGCCTGCTGCAATGCGAGCGTCCCTTGAGTACCAATATTGTTGTTCACGTTGTGAATCACGGTATGCGGGCTCTACCTGCCGTACCCTTATGTCGCCGAGCATGCGGGGCGTAGTTTTAGGACCGGTGTTCCCCTTTGTTCTCCTTCCCAATCCTCAGAACGAACACATGCCGAACAGTGCAGTGTTCTAGTTTCTATAGAGAATTCTAAAATCCTAGCAACTATTTCATACATGTCTGACCTTCGAATTTTCTAGTCCCTCTATAGTTTCAAATTAAACAACAGTAGCTAAATGATACTTAGAGCGCGTTTCCTCTAGGCATAACTAATACATAGCACAGTTTGCAATTTATTTCTTGTTTTATCTATCCTCTTTCTCCCAAGTAAAAGTATAAATTAGGTAAAAGTATAGGAGTTGGATAGCTTTTGTTAGGTTTGCAGTACTGCTTTTCCAAAAAACTGACTTCGTTAGAATTAATTTTGTAATAGTTTTTCAGAATTCTATCCGCTGATGGCGGACAGATTGTCTGAAACGCTCAGTTTTATTCATTATTCATTGGTTGGTACTAGGCTTTTAATAAATATCGTTACGGACAGCAATTTTGGTCCTACTCTTTATTTGGAGGCTTCGCAGCGTCAATACTGATAAAATGATTTCTTTTGGAACGTTTTACTCAGTATTGTAAAATACTTTATGTTAGTTTATATGTATGTATTTTTGCTGGTATCTGCTGCCACTTGCACCGTTGTGGCTCCATTTTTTTTCGTTTGAGCAGCAATTTCTTCATTATCTGAGAACCTTGCAACCGAGCACTCTTTTATGGCTAGTGTTGGCCTGCACCTGCAGCGCGAACCGGTGCGCGCGTATCCAAGTAAGGGATGCAGTCAAGCTGACTCAAGTGATGGCCATTACAAGTGTACAAGAGAAATAAAATTAATAGATTTTTTGAATAAAATTGCTGCTAAAAATGCATTGAGAACTGCACTTCAAGCAAAGACCTGGAAATTATCTACCAACTTTCTACAATTACTGCAGCGATGGCTACCAGGGCATGGCAAAAGAAATTGAACTAATAAACCTTTTGCGTAAAGTTGATTTACAAATGCATGGAATTGAGTGTGTCGAGGTTCACAGAGAGCTGCAAATTATCCACTATCTTTATATTATTTTCTGCAGCGATGGCCATCCGGACCTTGCAAAAGAAAACGAACTAAGAGGTCCAACACTCGAAGTCCTCTGGAGGGGGCGGGACACCCTGCATAACGTGCTAAGTTTGAATAGACCGGGCGAGGGTCCCTAAGAGACGCTCACAAAAACATTCTCCCTGCATCGGTTACCATTGAAAATAGCGACCCAAAAATGCGGAACAAGGAAACTTTGTGCATATAAGCAGCGCCGAGCTGGGGTATGAGAGCTCTTCAGCTCAAAGTTTTCACACAAAAAGCGCTCGGTGTGAGACGAAGCTACAAAATTGACACTTACTTCAGTACGTCCTGTCGAATTGCTGGGCCCTGGCAACACTGGTATGCAGGGGAAGGTGAAACAAATGGCATTCGTTACCTTGGTATTATTTACTACCACTTTTATTATAATTATTATAATTATAGTCTTGAGATGGCATTATTTCAATACGGCGAAACGGGTCGTGGGTAACCAAATACCTAATTGTGCTTCTCTTTGTTCTCTTCAGTATTATTATAATTATAATATTTTCCTTCCTAGTTTAAGCCTCCCTACCCACAGGTTACACTGTGATCCAAAGAGAGGAAGAAAAAAAGGGACATTAACCATGTCAGGAACACGCGGAACCCCCGCACAAGTCAATGCGCATGGGAACAGCAAGTCGAGAAAAAAAGAGGAAAAACAGAATAAAGCATCAGTAGTAAGAGTATAAAGATGGAAAGAACCAAAGTGGGCACGAAAGATAGGCGTCCCGAAGGCCTGGCGAAAGGCAAAGGTACCTTCACAAATCCCCTGAGGTCGCTGCCTCCATAACTTAGATGGGCGAACCCAGGAAGCAAAGAATGCAACGGGAGGACTCAATAGGACTAAAATAAAACTTAGCAGTGACCGCACGTAGCAAATTTACATCACATCGACGAGTCGAAGTATTTGAGTGTGGGACCTCAGGCCTTCGTTTGTATACTTGAATATATCAATGTATTTTTTCGATTTATTTCATTCAATCTCCCGCTCATGACTGGACTGCTACTTGAGCTGCCATATACCGTAAAATGTTGTCGCCAAGTACAGAAGGTTCGAGCAACGGCTAACTGTTACTGTGGTTTCTCTCGCGTACAGAATTGGCTATAATGGTGCTTATATTTGTTGGTAAGAAATAAATATGTTCTGTGAAGAGCACGGTGAACTGAATATGAAGTGCAAATAAGGCTTTAATCAAGAAAAAGACGTTAAATCAGGTCACCGAAATAAAACAAATTCGGCGCTAATGCTGTGAAAGTTTTCACCAGCATGCACCGTAATATTCTATGGAAAATTGCTAAATTAGTATACATTATCTTAATTTATTTATGCGCTAGAGATGAATTTCGAAATTTAAGACGATTTTACTGGTCAAATTAGTTAAAATACTCCTAGGCTGCTCAGCCATAGATTCGTCGATGATGACGTCACTTTTTGTTGCTAATTTCTCGTGAGTCCTCCCGTTACGCTCTTTGCTTCTTGGGCGAACCTTTACACTAACCTAGCGCTCTGGGCCATCCTATGCCCCCTGAGGGGCTAACTGCTAGAGTCCTCCTGTATCGAACTCGTTTTATAAAATAAACTGCCATAATATTAAATAATATTGAACACCTCCCCACAGAGGGAAGTAAGTTGTTATTTATTATTATTTCCAATAATGTAATAAACACCCTCGCGTGTTTATATGTTTGTGTATATGTATCATTCGTGTCACGCTCTAGACGAAGAAGAAAGGTTAAAAACTACCCAGGTTGCGTCTTCATGAAGATGTTGCGTTTATATTGCGTTTTCGTTCAGATCTATAAGCAAAATAAGACCATGTTGCAGAAGATGGCGAAAGCGGAACTTTATTCCTATAACCGAGTACACTTCTTATTCAGCTAACGTTGAAATCGAAACAATAAAAATATTTACCGCCCCTCTCTCAGCTGTCATGGAGTCTAATTTTTATAACTTCCTCCATTCACTGAAACTATATTAGCTCACAGTTTCTGACGTACAAATTCAGCACAGGATTAACGAAGCACAGGCGAAGTGGTGAATTTTCACGGGAAGTAGACAATTATTTTTTTCAGCTTGCTTCCTTTGTTTTCGCTTAAACACAAAACTGTCGATGTACTTAAGGTGTACCATACGGTAGGTAGGATATGCAGCGAGGAAATTTTATTAAATTCAGTTATGCGTTGCTTAGGAGGGGTGGGAACGATTGTACTGCTTAGATGAATAGAACGACAAAGCACTTATCTCTAACGACCATTTCAGATGGCGTATATTTCGGAAGCTTATTAGTAACAACATCATGTTTAATGAAGACTGGGCATCAGAAATTCCTCGCTGTCAGTTATGATAGCGCGAGCACTCTACATAGTCTATATTGTACTTCTTCTTGTCCCTTCCGTTAGTTAGTGCGACGGTTATGCTTTCATCAGTATTACTGTATTAGATAGGGAAAATTAGGGTATCCTTGATACGACCTGGAGAGGGATCAATTGGAAAGAGAGTCAAGTTCAAATTTAAGCTGCTACAGCTCGCAGGTCTTAGATAGAAGATTCACTGTCTGACTTGGAACATTTTTCACATTTCGAATGCAAGATACGGGTCCGAGGGCAGCATACACTATATAATATAACAAAACACAGTTGTTGGTCGCTTGCTAGCTCCAATGTGGGTCCGTCTCTTCGTCACGCTCTATGGGAACCAGATAGGAAGAAATTCAAGGGCGTTGGGAACCGGTGAAAATGTCGAGGCTTCGAGGGGTCTATCAACAACAGGGATTTTTCTTAAGTACTTATTTTCACGCTCTATGGGAATAAGATATTAAGAAACTAGAGGGAACTCCAGCTGAAGAATCTGAGCTCGCCTACGTTCAAAGGTGCTACGGAAGATGTCAGTTTTCCAGGCAGAAGCTCAATTTCCATTCAAGAAGCCCTCTGAGAAGTATAAAGCACGGGAGACAACGGGAATTTTCGAGAAGTACTAAGTCTCTGCCATCATTTATGGCGGCTGGGCTCTCTAGTAATCTGATACTAAGAATGACCGTCGTGTTTATATATTTATTTTTGAAGAAGTGAATAAGAAAGCCCAGAAGGCTTTCTTATTCACTTCTTCAAAATGACCTAGCCTGGGAGTCCTCCAATCTTCGAATCAATATTTATTTTTATATTTATTTATATGTACATATGTTTCGTGTCACGCTCTTAACAAAATAGATAGGAAGAAATTAGCACTGGCGTTCTTGGTTTCAGTTTATAGCTAAATTAATACACGTCTTATTGTCTGCATACTCATCGACGCAAACAGAGCAAATGGTAAGATATTCTTCAGCAATCAGCAGGCGGGTAAAGAACACGAGGATTTCTTGGCAGTAAATCATTTTCTCTAATTTGGATTCTTCTTTGAACAGATGATTTTTCACTTGAGGCAAAACCTTCCGAGTTGTATGACTTCTTCGAGTATCCTGGATACAGAGCTCAGTATTTTAAGTAGGAGACAATAACGACTGCGAGCAAAAAGAAAAAAAAATTACTTTCCAGCGTATCACCGAAGGAAAGCTTGGCGTTGCTCAGCACTATAGCATGTTTACCTGCTATGTTCCATAAGTCGAGTTGGCAGTTGCAGTCCATCCTATATAACGCCGTTAATAAGAAAATTATGATCAAAGAAGACGGGTTATCACATATTCATCGCTGTAATTTTTGAGAGCGCGGACACTATTTGAGGAATAATGCTTGTGTTCTGTTTTATTCCCACAGGCTCCTTCAGTATTAGATAGAGGGAAATTAGTGTACCCTAGATACGATCTCGGGAGGTAACAACTCGAGTCAAACTTTTATTTTGTAGGCTGTCCGATTTGGAACAAACTTTCCCACTTTGCACGCATAATACGAGTGTGAGATATCAATGAAGAACAATACCTTTGTTGTTTGGAATCTCCACAGGCTCTAGCTGGTGGAAATTATTAGTGTTTATTACCGTTCCCGTCACTAGCGATGTGCTATTTTTCTTATTTTTACTTTAACCCTTCATCGGTGAGGGTGGTAACGATGCAGCAGGAATACCATTCTGGAAGCGTTCTTATATAGTTAGTTGCCAGGTGAAGAGTTAATTTTATTCATTGTTACCGTCAGCAGGAATATTACAGCAATTCCATGTCCTCCCCGTTAATGCTCCCTCTGCCGCACGTCTCGCTGTAGAACGCACGTTTCACATTGACGTGCACAACACTGACCGCGGCGGTTCATTAATTCTCAAGAATTGATTGCTCTGCCGGCCGCCATTAGACTGAATGGTGCTGCAGTTTTCTATGGGCACAGCCCAAGTTTTGCTCGCCACCAGCATTGTGCCCAATTAGGCGGTGCAAACTTTTGCACCAAATCCCTGCTGATCAAATCGGGTCTGCAATCTGGAATTAGGGAGAGATGTGTGGCTACACGGGCTCTTTCCATTCCAGTTCTAATTCCCGTCCAAGAAAGAACGCGCACAACAATGCACTGGCTGGGTGTAGTTGGACTTGGAGATGCACGAGCTACGGAAACTAAGTCTCAAGTTCTTCGTAAAGTTGTGAGAACTCAAACAGTGAAATTCCTCGAAGTAGAACCGATGTCAAGGTTAACATTTTATAACCGGTCGTACAAAATTATCTATAGGATAATGTGATTTGAACCTTCAAACAATATATTTCCTGTATATCAGTGAGGCTAAATTAATAAATTCGAGAGGGAAACAAGGAAAACTTCCGCCGTAAGGACGCTGCATTTGTGCCAGAGTTTGTACGTTTCCCACACCGGAAACTTATCTAAGCTTTTAAGAATCGCCCCTCAGCCGGCAACACCGAGGACAAAGGGAGCCCCGAACTCACAGCATCTAAGCGCGCATCAAATCGATAATTCGAGACCGTTGTGACGTCATAGTTGTCTCTTGGCGCGGCCGCATATAGCTCGAACCCAATCGGAAATTTATAGGCGTTTATTGGCTACCCGTGAGAAAATAGTGAAAATCATCCGATAATATCGGATAAATGCCTAAAAATTTCCGATTGGGTAGCACTGGCATCTTGGATACAGTTACGTATGCGGTTCAATGCAAGCGACCAATTGCGAGGTTATCATCGGGGCCAATTTTCTTACAAAATACCAAAGAAATCCCCGTCTGTGTTCCTCTTGTCTGTAGGAAGGACTGTGCTCCCAATAACTTACGAACTTCATCACTGCTACACCAGATCGAGCTTGTCCTTGCTATCGTCACGAAAGAAACCATCTGCTCATATTGATGAAGGTAAAGTCAACTTGACCGCAACCTCAACTGAGAAATCCATACGCACTGGTATGTGCTGCGGATGTAAGGCCACCGGTCCCAAAGGAGTAAATGCGGCTGCAGCCGACCATGCGTTATTATGAACTACATATGGCGCAATTTTTACGGAAGGTTCAGCGACCCGCGCCCCTTACCCCCATCATCTCTGAGGAGGTAAGTGTATCAAAGCCGCTCTGTACACCGACCCCTGCCCAGACAGTATTCCTAAATCAGGAAAGAGCTCGCATGCCTGGATTGACCTCGAACCTGCGATACAAGGGCTGTGAACTCAGAACGGAAGCCTGCTGCCTCGTTTTTACCCTGGAAAATAGACTGAAGGTTTCAAAATTTTCATAAAAATCTTGAAGAAAATATCAAGGGAAAGAAACGTCCTATACGGAACTACGCTGTCCAAAACGACAATCTAATCTCAACAAGTAGTATGTATATCTTAGTTACCTCAGCCCAGGAAGTTATGTTTTTGTCCAGTTTTGTCTGTCTATGTGTCTCTCTGGCTGTGCGTACGTCTGTCTCTTTGTCTGTCACCAAGATTACTAAAATATTATGAACTGATCTGAACACAATTTACAGGGATTGTTAGGGATAACAACAGTAACAGATGATTAACTTTTGGTGAAAATCCGTTCATCTGTTTGTTTGTTTGTCTGTCTGTCTATTTTTTCTCAAGGCCATAACTCAAAAAGTTATGGACAGATTTTCATGAAATTTACATGAGTTGTTACGTTTAATATGAAGAGCAAATGACCACATTTTTGTGATGATATGTTTGTTCGTTTATCCTTTTGTCGCTGTGTTTGACTTTATATTTGTTAGCACAATAACTCAAAACGTTAGGGATGGATCTCTATGAAATTTACATGAGTTGTTAGCAATATCAAATGACATAAATAAATAAATTTTGGTGATGATCGGTTGGGTTGACCCGCTTGTGTGTTTGACTATACATTTGTCTTTGTGTTTGTTAGCAGCATAACTCAAAAAGTTATGAGCGGATCTTCCAAAAAATTACACAAATTAATAATACTATCAAGAGGCACCAATGATTTGGTTTTTGTGCTGATACGAATAAAATCATGGGTTCAGAACCGATTTGAATTTTTTTGTACCGTTGCCTTGTCTGGCGGAGGTATGCGCTCTCAGAGAGCTCTCTAGTTGAATACGATATTCTCTGTCTCTCTGTCAGTCTTTCAGTCATACACTCGCCAATTAACCACACATGCCTTGTAATACCAGTTCCACATTATATATTCAGACGACATGATGCTTGGATGAGCAACTCGCACGTCATTTATGCTACCGTATCTATGTTACTGCTTTTTAAATCTGAGTCGAAACGGCACGAGCTGCTCATCCTAAGAACAAGTTGGGCGTGCAAAAGCATATGCGGCCCCGGCATTATATGACTGAGCTAAAACCTTCTAAATTGAGTAGCAAAATAAACGGTAAAATGAGCAAAAACTGGCATTACTTCTGTATGACACAAGAAAATTTGCGACCATGGAGGTTGAACAGAAAGAGGCAGCAAGGGCTATACAGATCGGCGAAAGCTGAACGTTCCGACAGGGTTGAACCTGGCTGACTTGCTAATAGGCAGCACGAATGGCTGGGAGCATGTGATTGATAGAAGGGGAGCAGCCGTTGAAAAAAAAAAAAAAAACCCGGCCAGTAGAGTGAGATATGACTGTGTTCCCTCCTCTTTTATTTTAAACTTCATTCTAACAACACATTCAATCACAGGCAAGTTTACATACGACGTTGGTATCCAAGATACCATTGTTACGCAGATATCTTCAGCTGAGCAAAATTTCGTAGAATTTTGAAATGGTTGAGACTGTTACTCTTGTCTGTAGCAATAACTTTAGTGGCTCAGCGAGTCATGAGACGCTGATGTTACTCTTGTCTGTAGCGATAGCTTTACTAACTCACTCACTGATGACGTTATAGCGGTCGGTCTCCGGGAATATTTTAGGTAAACTAAATAGTTGCGTGCGTTGTCATTTTCTGTCTGCGGGTTGCACTTGAACGCGACTGTGTTGTTTTCTATGACACAAAAGTAATGCCGAAACCGCGAGGTTAAAAGTTTTACGAAAACATGGAACCTAAAGTGATATTTGCTTTGTTCTGAATAATTACAGCCAACGAAGTGTTTGTCGATTAAAAAACTGCTGTGGAACAGAGTGCTAGCGGGTGAAGCCGTAGAGAATTTTTGTTCATTTTATTTCAATATAAATCAAAAACATTGGACAGAAATTTTCATATGAATAGCACTAAAATTTGAAACGCGTTCAGTAGAATCAGCATTCTCTAAAGAATTAAGATGGGCTGAAGAAAAATGATAGTATTCTTCTTTTATTAAGGGAATTTTAGAAGGACAATTTCCCGTTGCTGCATACTTTTTTTGATGTTGCTGAAAAGAATTCGCTGCTGTATAACAGGTGCGAGAATATGAGCTTTCATTTAAGAACATAAATAGAAAAAGACTTCATGGGCAGCATTATGGCATTAAAAATGCAAATGGTCCAATTGGCCCTGACAGCATTAGTAGCTCATTTGCAAGTGCCGTGCTAAAGTCAAATCAAATTTCATGCGATCGGCGGGCTAGTGATTAGTACGGCATTAGCGTGACGTTTGTGCTGTGACAGGTGATTTTGCATCTGCAGTGCTGCACCTGGACACCTGAGACCGTGCACCTGTAGTGCTGCACCTGGACACCTGAGACCGCGCACCTGTAGTGCTGCACCTGGACACCTGAGACCGTGCACCTGTAGTGCTGCACCTGGAC
Organism: Parhyale hawaiensis; assembly: GCA_001587735.2. Taxonomy (NCBI): domain Eukaryota; kingdom Metazoa; phylum Arthropoda; class Malacostraca; order Amphipoda; family Hyalidae; genus Parhyale; species Parhyale hawaiensis. Next base: position 5,047,484 of record LQNS02276499.1, read on the forward strand.
ACCTGAGACCGTGCACCTGCAGTGCTGCCCGTGCATCTGGGCACCTGAGACTGTGCACCTGCAGTGCTGCACCTGGACAACTAAGACCGTGCATCTGCAGTGCTGCACCTGGACACCTGAGACCGTGCATCTGCAGTGCTGCACCTGGACACCTGAGACCGTGCACCTGCAGTGCTGCCCGTGCATCTGGGCACCTGAGACCGTGCACCTGCAGTGCTGCACCTGGGCACCTAAGACCGTGCATCTGCAGTGCTGCACCTGGACATCTAAGACCGTGCATCTGCAGTGCTGCACCTGGACACCTGAGACCGTGCACCTGCAGTGCTGCCCGTGCATCTGGGCACCTGAGACCGTGCACCTGCAGTGCTGCACCTGGACACCTGGGACCGTGCACCTGTAGTGCTGCACCTGGACACCTGAGACCGTGCACCTGTAGTGCTGCACCTGGACACCTGGGACCGTGCACCTGTAGTGCTGCACCTGGACACCTGGGACCGTGTGTCGTAATCATAGGAATTTCTGCGGCAAATCCTGATAATTACGACCTTCCTAATAAGAATTATGTTTTTAGTGGTGGTCAGGAATCTGCAATCTGTATCGGTATATTTTAGGAAAACATTGGAAGCTAACATCGTGATGCACA
>LQNS02276499.1:5049023-5069705 GCA_001587735.2 Parhyale hawaiensis
GAACTAGCAACGAGTTGTCAATCAAGCCTTTTACGTAAATTTAAGAAGCTATAGTTCGGAACAAAATAACTCTTCAGTAGATCCTTCCAAAAAAACATCAACATCAGCAACAACCAAACACGACACGTGCACCTGTAGTGCTGCACCTAGACACTTGAGACCGTGCACCTGTAGTGCTGCACCTGGACACCTGGGAACGTGCACCTGCAGTGCTGCACCTGAACACCTGAGACCATGCACCTGTAGTGCTGCACCTGGACACCTGAGACCGTGCACCTGTAGTGCTGCACCTGGACACCTGAGACCGTGCACCTGTAGTGCTGCACCTGGACACCTGAGACCGTGCACCTGTAGTGCTGCACCTGGACACCTGAGACCATGCGCCTGCAGTGCTGCACCTGGACACCTGAGACCGTGCACCTGTAGTGCTGCACCTGGACACCTGAGACCATGCGCCTGCAGTGCTGCACCTGGACACCTGAGACCGTGCACCTGCAGTGCTGCACCTGGACACCTACTAGCAAAGCAACGTAACAAAAGCAGTGTTCAGTGTAGCAACGAAGTAGATCAGACACAGCAACACTGCCCTCCGCTGGTGAAGTTACTGCAGCCTTTGATTACGCGACCTAACCAAGAAAACAACTTCCTCGCCGGAAGGTAACGACTCAAAACGTCTCTGCTGGAATCCTTTTGTAACGTCACCGACGAAGAAGGCCTGTGCGAGGATCTCAGACTTGGGCCAAAACGTACCTCCTGACCTTCCTTAGTAACGTCACTGACGAAGAAGGCCTGTTCGACGCACCAGACTTGCGCCAAAGCGTCCCTACTGGCCACCATTGGCGCCGTTAGTCCTACCACGTACAGTTCACAGGCAATTCTTCTGAAGTCTTCATTCAACTACCTTCATTCTCCAAAAATCATCAATTCGTCCGTAAATTTATGAACCAGCTTCGCTTGCTTGTTGCTTGGCCTGTTCATACGTCGTCACAGGATAACGTCGAACATCGACTAGCCCTGACAAACTAAGATATTGCAACTATTGGTTGTGTGACATCGTCAATGGAGGTCGAAATCAATGCGTAGGCAGAATATTCAGTTCCGTCCGTGCGATTGTTATCACCAGCGAGCGAAGACAAGAACGGTGTCAATGTTTCCCTTTGGGATTTCAAGTATATATATTTGTTGGTCTGTTCACCCAAAAAAAGAGCGAAGGAGTTCAGCAATGTTCATATTTTTTTTTTTCCAGGGAGTCAGGTGGGTTGACCTAGATGTGAAAAATGTCAAAATCCAGAGTAAGCTGGCCATCAAAGATGATGGCGTTAAAATTTGCCCCTACCCACCGCGGGTGATGTTCTTACACCCCGAGGCGTTCTAGTTTTCTTGTGGCATTGATTGACACAACACCTGTTGAGTAGGCGGGCCTTATGTCACGACGTCACACACTGAGCCACATCCTACCGGGTTATATGCATTGTGACGTCATCGTAGGTGGTCGGTTAGTTACGTCACGATATGAAGTCGACCATGCGCCCAGGCTCTCTTCATGAGTCTCCACCGCCATACTTGCTGCAAACGCTGAAGTCGGCACCCTAGTGCACGGGGGGATATTTCCTAACAAGATTTTTGGGCCGCTCGGATGACTAAAATGGTTAAGAAAACAGAACCAGATTTAGTCGGAAGTTCTTCTAAGCTTAGCAAGTCTAAGATAATATGGGAAATATGTCACATATTCATCCTGCCTTTTAGTAAATAGAACACTTTTACAATAAAACCTAATTGGTGTGAACGCGTCTAAGCCATAACACTCATATTAGTATTCTGGAGCTTTACAGGCCTCATTTACACCAACAACGAAATTTACAACGGAACGAAAAATAGCTAACATGAACTTGAGGTCGTGCGGACACTCGCAGCTCATTCGTGCATGCTTCATTTCAAGGACAGACAGATGCGGTAACACAGATACAGACCTAGTTCCCAATACAGCCGCACGTCCGCATGCGCTGAAGCGGTTAGCAGCAACAAGCTTTGGAGTAAAATACATGCAGCAATATCTGACCTAACCATAAGCCTGGCATTATAATAGATAGCTGGATAGCCTAATTTAACTAATGCACATCTGTCGGGCCACATTTCCATCAATCACTGTGCACAAACACTCCCTCGTAGGAAGATATTAACATACGTGGTGTAGTCAATATCCTAATTAAAGATGGCCGCTTCTGCAGGTTAACGTCAATGACTGGCGGTTTCTTTCTTCTTTGAATTCTTAAGCAAGCAAGAACTGAAATTATGACCACATTGTTCTTCTATTATGCAAGTATGACTTGGGTATAGCGAGGCTTGGGCTCAGAACATTCAGTTTTTGATTGTTAGAACGTTTGCAAATACGCGACAAAGAATTAGGGTCGCCGAAGAAGATAGAACCTGAATTAAGCTCGTGGGCGGCGCTGCGGCGGCCCAAATGTTGCTAGGGTAGGAACATTGTTCGTGATTAACACGTTTCTGCTAAAATAGCTCTGATGCAAGTGTTTCTCGTATACTAAAACTACGGTGAAATGAAGGAAATTTGAGGAAATCTCAGTTACCGAACCGGTAGAACACCAACCTACGTTATATATACCAACAAGGCTATACATATATAAATGTGTTGTGTTTTAGGTTAATGTATACATTGTTTACCCTCCAAATCACCCAATATAGTCATTTTTGCAATGTTATTATCACGATGAGATTTCTCGGCCGCTTCGTAATAAGTTCATACACGACTAGTGAGGGTGTCCTTTGAAGTAGCAAAGTGGGAATGAGTTTCCCTTGCAATGTGTCATCATTGTTGAGTATCTTATACATTTTACAAACTTGTAGCTTCTGGCTCGCTTCCAAACCATTGATTCAATTTTGAAATTAGTGAGTGCTCGTCCCGGCGACGATACTCTCATCATTCATGGTTTGATATAAAAATTTGGAGGTTAGCTGCAAGATAATCAGCAAGACTGATGATAACCCTCATCTCCCTAATGCAGCGTGGCCAGCACACCCCCACTTACTGAGGAGGCCGCTATGGAGACGAGCTATCGCGACTTAGGGGAGTAAAGACTCTGAAAAATGACTCAACTCTTGCAAATTGATTGGATGACCTGATCCTGATAAATATTCAGACGTGGGGATCGGATTAGGATGCCGCATGGCCCCCGGGGGCGAAGCAATTGCGCAATTCCAAGTCGTTGCTTTACCTGGCCCGCAAGCCATCATTGCAGCTGAAGAATTCATTTAAATATTTGGCCACAGGCAGGTTAGTAGGTTTTGTAAAAAGTTGTGGTTCTTAAGTCCGGTTCATACGTTAGTCTTTTGCCCTAGATTCATACGTCATGATATTCTAATGCGTTATAAGTGAAAGTAAAGTCGTTTTGAGCGCACATGAAGGTTGGAAATCCACATGCACTTGTTCGTTTTGCGGAGAAATCGCCTTTGAGACTCAGAAGAGGGTACGGCTGCAGTCGATCAAAAATTGCCTGAGTTCAGGAGCCACGAACAGAGAGGCAAATGTAAAAACTGAGCTCCATATGGAAAAGGCAGTTGCTCCTGCAGAATATCAATGAGAGAAATGCCGATGCATTGTGAACTGTTGTTAAGTAACAGAGTATTATAGTTTTATAGACTTGCTTCACGGTATATGTGAGTTCGTAATATGCGAATTCATTTATATATGAATTAACAGTTGTGACGAGTGATTAATTCTCTTTATGCGAGAATATTCACTCATATGCAAGAATATTCGCTTCCTGCTGAGTATTGACCATCTACATCGTTGGTGGAGTGAGCTAAAGGGTTCAGTATTTGGTACTGAACCTTCATTGCCGCTCCTTGTTGGTCCCGGTGAATGTATCGTTGCTGATCCCTTGGCTAGGGCGGAGCTCTTATCGGCTCACTTTGGCGGGAATCAGAGCAGAGATGTGGTATCATTGCCTCATGATGTCACCCTGGACTTCGCCTAACCTCTTTTGCGTTCCGATCTGGTACACGCAAGGTGCTGCTTGAGGGTCTTTATCCGTATGGAGGTATGGACCCGGTGGGCGTATTTCCTTTGTTTTATATGAGGCTTGCTGGCGTTCTTGCCAATAAGTCAGCAGTGATCTACCGGCGCCTGATACGGTTAGGAATTTTTTTCTCGTTGTTGGCGTACGGGGAACATTACTCCCATTCCCAATGGTCCAGTGTCGCCTCATATCGCCAAACATCGACCCATATCACTGACACTCATTTTGTGGAAGGTGTTCAAGAAATTGGTCGATTGTAAGCTTGGTCGTTTTGCTGAGTTTACGGAATTGCTGCCTGCTAGCCAGTTTGCGTACAGAACTGGTTTGGGTTGTTGTGACGCCCTGTTGTCGGTGTCGCACCACTTATAGTCTACACTGGTTTGTAAGTCAGAGGCACGCCTTGCCAGTTGGACTTTAGCGCAACGGTTGACAGGGTCAACCATAGGGGTCTATTATACAAGCTGGAGTCTTTTGGTGTGGGTGGTAGGATTCTGTCAATCTTTCGCGATTTTGTTTCTGAGCCAACGCAGAGTGTGTCTGTTGACGGCGTTTTGAGTGCCTCTGTCGCGGTGGTGTCTGGCGTCCCTCAGGGTAGTGTACTTGGCACGCTGTTGTTCGTTCTGTATACCAGTGACTTGTTCTCTTCGCTGGTGAACACGATGATCAACTAAACCGACGATTCTACTTTGATAGCAGTGATACATGCTCCCCGCATTCGTAATGCTGTCGCTCAGTCTCTGAATAAGGATTCGTCACGCATTAGTGCATGGTGTTCGGCCTGGAATATGAAGCTGAATGCCAGGAAAACGAAGTCGATGATCATCAGTCGGCCTCGGACGTTTGTACCGCAGCATCCATATCTGGAGATAGATGACACTTTGCTTCAGGAGTCTAGCTCCTTGGAGATTCTTGGTGTTGTCTTTGATGAGAAGCTTACTTTTGAGCCGCATATTTGGTGACTGGTGTTACGGGCTTCCACTAACATTCAGCTCGTGCGTAAGGTGAATTCTGTGTTTTATGACCGTGAGGTCGTCCGCAGATGCTTTCAAGCTGCCTGTGTTGGAGTATTGCTCACCGATCTGGGCGTCAGCTGCTAACACTCACTGGCGTCTGTTGGACCGATTTGTTAGTTCAGCCAGCAGGCTGTGGGCTGATAAAGATCTGGTGAACCTGTCTGACAGGAGAAGAGTGGCCGAGCTCTGTATATTTCATAAGGTGTACAACAATGAGAGGCATTGGTAGTATTCTTCGGTCCCTGCCCTCAAGGTCTCTTGGAGAGAGACGCGTACGGCTGTTGGCGCGCGCTCTTTCACGTTGGTGGATTTTGGATGTCGAACCGATCAGTTCGGTTGGTGCTTCGTGCCCTGGTCGGTTAACGTTTGGAATTTAATGCCGGCCTCGGCTTTCGGTCGTATTGGCTTGCAGGCGTTTAAGTCATCTGTTAATAACTTTTTGCTGGATTTCCTTTAGCAGTGTTTGGGCTTTCCGGTGTTGCAAAGAGCTTCATTTGAGCTGCATTACTTTTTTCGTGGGAGCTCGAGCGTGAAGTTTTAATGATAATAATAATAATTATGCGAGCTTATTCGCATTCGCTCTAATGCTAAAACATTCGCTGTTATCTTAGAGTGAGTAATTGCCCCAATACAGTATTTTGATTTTTCTTGTTTACCATGTTTTTCAATAAATTGCCATGGTGGACTTCTACAGTTATGTTTTAGCTGATCTCTAGTACGGCACTGGGTTTTACTCATGGAAAGAAACCCCCTTCATATAATTCAAAGATAGAGTCAATGTATGCATATTCACTTTTTTTCGCTAATATAGCCGTCGCATATAACAAGAACATGGTACATAGACCATTTTTATATCTGGGCACACACTGTCTTTGGGATGCCACAGGTACGTACCAACTCTTTTTCAGGTAGAAAAACCATAGCTAGTGCTAGCAGCAGTAAAATCATACTGCATTCATACATGTTAGCTCTTCCTGAAAATGACCCAAAACTCCCAGTATGTGCATCTTTTCTAACAACTAACATAATGGCAATAGCTCTTAGTTAGATTGCCGGGGCATCAGTCCCGGTGTCGCTCTGGGAATGGGAATGTTGGTCCGCCTATCCAATCTAATCTTTTCTTCTCAGTGGTACTTGGGCAGCACCGAAGTGACCGACGGGACCTTCGCCGGTGTCTTCGAAAACTTTTGGACCAACACAGATCAATACGGCACCAAGGGATCTGCTGGCAACCATTGGCTCCACTACGAGTTCGATCCCCCCCCTCTGTGGTCGATATGTGGCCGTCAAGCGGGAACACGTGCAGTCCCACCCAAACTACGTGTCTATTGAGATCACCGAGCTTAAAGTCTATACCCTGGACCCGTAGATTACTGGGCCATAGGTTACTGTTGTGTATTGGTACCATGGTGTAGGCTACCATTGCGTACTGCGTAGGGCACTATTAGGTTAGGATGCCATTATTTCTTGGGTAGGGTACTATTGGGTAAGGGACAGTTAGGTAGAGTACCATCGAATTAGCTAACATTGGGTAGTGTACCAGTGGTAGGGTACCATTGGGTAAGGTACCATTGAGTAGAGTAACATTGGGCAGAGTACCATTTCAGATCACCTGATGGGGCTAATTTCATTTTGCCTTCATCATCTTTAACTCCTTCGTAAGTCGTTTTATTTCTTAACTTAATTTTCCCAGGAGCGGTGGCGGCCGTGCAAGGATTCCGAGTTTACCATAAAGGCGGGTTCACACGATATTCAATTGAATAAGTTTCGTCATTTGAGGGTTCCGAAATTATGACTATGTGCCTAAGAAAAAAAATTACCATAATTTCCTTAATTGGCTCAGTAACTGTCACTTCTGACGTTTCTCTTACATTTGGAGCATTTGGAGGGAATTAGAACCCAAAAGGAGGTCGCCACTAGCTGCTACTTCAGGAAATATAGCGTCGCATTCGGACGTCAAGCGGAGGAAACGCCTTCATTTGATTATCGTGTGAACCCGCCTTGGGACAGTCAGCGTGGTTGATGATAAGTCTGCAGGAGGCTTGGCTGTTTACGTGTGAAGTTTGAATGTGCACAGACCGCTGTAAAGGTCATCATAATCATAGTTAATGTTGTCACTATAACTAGAATATTGAGCCGAGTTTTTGTATTGGTCATTACCAAGATCTGGTCTGGTGAAGGACATAACAGGAATATTTTATGCGGTTGTTGTGAAAAGTCAAGTCAAGTCGAATAAGCTTGGCTTAGATCGACCTTGACCGGCCAGTCGAACGTGTCCTTGCGCAAAGTTGCTGGTTAGTGTCGGCCGGTGGACCAAGGCCGGGGCCTCACCGAAACAACAAGCAACGTACGACGCAACAACTTGCTTGAAGAAATAAAAAGTAATATTGGGTGCAATAAACAACTGCCCCCACTGACGCAACCCAGATCACTCTACACACTATCGCTCACAGATGCTACGTATTGCATCTCTTATTGTCTCAGTGGGGCCCCGGTCTAACTTCTAGAGTGTGGCTGAACGTACATCGAGATCTGGCGTAAGAGAGACACATGCTTTGCGGTTAGATCAGTATTATATTTAATTTTTTTGTGTATACAAACCGTCACCTTGTGCCCTCACGTTTGTAGAGTTACTGATTTGACATCGAAGATGTCACGCATTTTGAAGGCAAAGGCAAGTTAAGTTGGCCCCGATTGGCCTCACTTCTCTGGACCTTTATACTGAAGCGTTTGTTTCATTACTTCATGTAGTTCTGTTAGTGTGAGCAGCCGCTTAATTATATATAGCAGGATTTATGGAGCAGGATTCAGTTTCGGCAAACCCAAGGGTAATCAGTTCGAGAGGAACCTCTGAAAGTGGTGAAACAAGCGATCCCGCTTGAAATTCCAGCTATGACAATTTTGGGAATGAACTTAGCTAGACTTATCACTGACAATCGATAGCACCTCGACTATTGTAGCTTTCTGAAGAGTCGATGTAAGTGAACAAAGAGCAGTTTAGTTTCACGTGATCAAAATAATTCCTTGCTTGACGTTACCGCTTCTTCTAGCTAATCAAAGGAGCCGATCTTCTCACGATGGAGAATTTGTTAAAGCGCAGCTAACTCTGACGTCACATAGGACATTGCTTTGGTTATCTGAAAAAAACAGGCCTTTCAATTGATTCAGAACTGCCTCATTACCTTTTATGAACTCGTTTCTTGAAGCCACAAAAAAAAAAAAAAAAAAAAAGCAGCACTGGACTGTTTGCAGCGGTACTTCAGATGAGTACGTTACAGATTGGCTACAGTGATAAGGAAACTATGTCAGAGACGACATAGCGATACGATACCTAGTTCAAGAATCTAATTAAACTAGTGCCCAGCTCTAGCAGATGGTCAACTCTTAGGCGCTTAGGGACACAAGCGGCCCAGTGGTACAAGCGGCCCAGGGGTACAAGCGGCCCAGGGGTACAAGCGGCCCAGGGGTACAAGCGGTCCAGTTTGGCGCAAGTTCTTTAGTGAGAGACGCTCGCAGCGTCAAAGCAGGCTACTTAAAACCCGCTGCAGACGACAGTCTTTTGTCCTGTGTTTTGACTTCACCGCGTCAGAATAATTCGTAACTGACCTTGCTAACACGACTGCGTACTATAAAAAAATCGCTAAAAGGCTAACCGACATATCCGCTGGAGTGGCGAGTTTCTCTGGAGCAGTGTCTTTTGTCTTTAAAAGTTCTAGCGAATGTCGTCAGAAAGCAGGGCTCTTTGTAGTTGTTTACGCAGGTACAGCAATGCATTAGAGCGCTGTGAAGTGAAAATACAGGACAAAAGACTTTCGTCTGCAGCAGGTTTAAAAGTGGCCAAGTGTTCTGGTTTACAACTTCTGTTTGGTAAGCTATCAGAGTGTTCTCTTCTTCTCAGAGTGTTCTCTTCTTCAGTCTCAATTGGTTTACACCGTACAATAGCACTAAAATAGTACACAAGTGTTTAATGATTCTGTGTATTCGCATAACAAAGATTATTGAAGCTACTACTGGCCCATGCCGTCATTATAAATGACGGCAAAAAATTAACACTTCACAAAAACCCCCGCCGTCTTCTAATACTGAAGAAAAAGATTCCAAGGTACCCAACTTTATTTTTCGCCTTTTGAAATCTGAATTTTCTCCTATCTTATTAGTTCTATTTTTCCCCTATCTAATACTGAAGAAAAAGATTCCAAGGTACCCCACTTTTTTTTACATTTTGAAATCTGAATTTCTCCTATGTTATTAGTTCTANGAATTTTCTCCTATGTTATTCCCATAGAGCGTGACAGGAAAGATATAAATATATAAATAAATAAATAAATAAAAACACGACGTGAATTATTATATAGTAGATTACTGAAATGTTTTATTTATTGTTCACTTCCACCAAGTCGCCAGTTTCCTCCGGTAACGAAGTACAGTAGGCTAGTTGATTATAATCAATAAATTAGAAAACCCATGAGAGGTGCGTTAAAAGGTAAAAGATGTGCGTGAAGAGGTAGGTCAAGAGGTACGCAAATGGGTACTTTAAGAGGTATATGAAAAGGTAGGTGAAAACGTATGTTAAGAGGAACATTAAAAAGTACTGTACCTGAAGAAGTACGTTAAGAGGTACGGTAAACAGGGACAAGTTGGAGTGTGAAATTCTGCTATGTAAAAAGGAAAATTAAAGCGTTCGTAGCAAGAACATTTTTTTTAGCTTCCACTCTTAAGGTCATTTGTGGTTCCTTTCTTTCTGTAGACTCCTATCGCACTTTGTGCTAGTAAAGAATAATTAACCTTGACTCTGTGGAATGAGAGAAGTTCACGCACCCGTGCAATGTCGCGTCTACACGCACATTTGCGTTGCAGATCTGCTTGTGTTGCAGATCTGCTTGTGTTGCAGATCTGCTTGTGTTGCAGATCTGCTTGTGTTGCAGATCTGCTTGTGTTGCAGATCTGCTTGTGTTGCAGATCTGCTTGTGTTGCAGACCTGCTTGTGTTGCAGATCTGCTTGTGTTGCAGACCTGCTTGTGTTGCAGATCTGCTTGTGTTGCAGATCTGCTTGTGTTGCAGATCTGCTTGTGTTGCAGATCTGCTTGTGTTGCAAATCTGCTTGTGTTGCAGATCTGCTTGTGTTGCAGATCGATGCAGACGACGGCACTGCTACAAACTGCTACGATGTAGATCTGTACACTACCACAAGCTGCCATGATACTGTACTTAGCTTGCGACAAACTGGCATGATACGGTGCTCTGCACTGCGACGAACTGTAAGTATGCGTACAGTACTTCACACTTCAACAAGAAAGCAAAGAGCATAAAGGGAGGACGCACGAAAAACTAGTACCGGAAAGTGACGTCATCAATGACGTCACATCGACCAACGGAATGGCTGAGAAGCCTATGAGTAGTTTAATTTATAGCGTAAAATAGTAAATTTTAACCTTTAGGCACATAAATAATTGAAGAGAACAATACACTAATTGAACAGTAAGCAATTTATAAATAGGAAATTGCAGTGGAGGCTAATGGGAACTCTCACAGCACTAGTGGCAAGATCTGGGCCAGTATAGCAATCTGATTTAACTTCTTCTTTGAAGTGAAGTCTTTTTTTCACTTCATATTCAGCTCACAGTGTTCTTCACAAAACACATTTGAACGTGTCCAAGCATTTTTTCGATTAAATTCATTCACTCTCCCGCTCCTGACTGGTCAGCTACTTGAGCTGTACCCGCGCAAAAAACACGGTAAAATGGTTGTCGTCAAGTACAGAAAGTTTGAGCAATAACAGTTACCGTGCCTAGGCTGTCTGCTTATATTTTTGGTTAGGATTAAGCCCTTCGATAGCAGTTTTAAACTCACTCCTGATGTACCCTCTCGATCGAGACCGTATCAAGGATACCCTATGTAATCCTGTAAGCATGACATGCAGACGGGTGGACGTATGGAAGGAACCACAGACAAAGTCTACATTATAATACGATGAACTAGGCTAATTTTAAACTTGAATGCGTTTTTTTTTTGTTCACCACACACTAAAATAAATAAGACAAAGACGGGTAATTCTTCAGGATTTTCATTTTGAAATTTTGTCCGAATGATGACGTCACAGTCGTTAGCTTGTTGTTTTCATTATAAGTTGGTATACAGGATACGAATTTCATCTTCATAGCTCCAACCGATGGAAATTTGGTTGATGCTCAAAGGCTACAAAATTCTGAGCCCAGAAGGCTTTTTAAAATTAAATCATGCTGAGAGTCTTTCTATATACTTTCCATGACGTTAGGAAGTTTATGCTGTTAAGAATGTTCAATACATTTCCTCGATTAAATTAACGAATTGTTAGCTAATATATTCTAGTTCTGCTCACTCCTCATATTTCTCTCGTTATAAGAAATTGTTAGCAGCACAACGCTGATGGCTGAACGGTGACGTCACAAGAATCTCGAGGTAGAGCTAAAGTGCCCTTAGAAGCTGTCAGTCTGTGTTTTTATTAGTTTGTGGCCAAACCAGCATTAAAATCCAGTCAATAATGATTCATACAACTCTCATAGCACTTCCATGTTTCGTGAGTGGCACTCTCATGAGAGTATTCTCGAATACAAACGTCAGCTGCTTTGAGTACGTGATCAAGCTGAAATTGAGAACCTGATCAACAGAGCAAATGTTAAGATATTGTTCAGCGTCAGCAGGCAGGTCAGCAAGATTTATAGGCTGTAAGTACGTGTCTTTTTAATTTAATTAAGTTTCGTCCTGCAACAAAACAGCTTTTGCTTCGGTAAAAAAAAGAAGAATCTTGGACTTATGAGATATCGACTCTCTCTGCAAGTTGACAGTTACAATGTATCCAACATAAGGAAAGTATGAACAATGGGAGAGGTATCATCACAAATCCTTCGCCGTCTTTTTTGACGGCTGGGTACTCAATTCAAAACAATATAATACACAACGTAGGGTGTTCATTTGTTTATTAGAGTGCCCGCGCGGTCAAGAATGACAGCGAAGAATTTCTGATGACCCTTCTTCATGCATCATACTTTCGTTAATACAATTATTGCTAACTTACAAGCTCATAGAAATGAGCGTTTACAACTCCTGAGCAGCGGAACGTTTTTTTCTCTCTTCTTCTGGCATGGAGAAAAATAATGCGTTTTACAGGTCGTTCAGGAACACTCATCAAAATAATGGTTCACTTTGGTAGCATGGATACGATAGGACATCGTATTATACGCTCAATGGTTTTTGCTCAAGGAGGTTGTAATAGAGAGGAGAGCACCCTCTCAATTTATCCTAAGGGAGCGTTGCGAGTAAACTTTTCTCTTAAACTGGCTGAGTGTCTTATCCAATCGGAGAGCGGCATTGCCTAACGCAGCTTATATAGGAAGGAGTCCTGAGCTCAAATTTTTGTAGCCATCAACCATCGACGAAATTCCGAGCGGATGGAAGTATGTAAAGGAAACTTGTATCCTACATACTATCTAATGATGAAAGAAACAGGTTGAGCACCGGGATATAAATCTTCAGACACGATTGTCTTTGCAAATATATTGAAGAACTGCCTGTCTGTATCTTCCTTAATTATATGTGCTGACCACTGCCACGCCACTTCAGCCACTTTAAGGACTCCAAACGCCAGCTTTGATCACGTGACAAAGCCATGTGTTTACTCGCCCAGAGAGTGCTTGGGCTTGCTCCTCCCATTAGAAGCTCCTTGTTTTTGCTTATCGAAAGCTATTTTGTCGACGATTGCGTTAAATTTGGAAGAATAACTGAGCAACGAAATCATCTGTGGGAAGAAACTGAGAACCAAAATGCACGAGAGGGCTAATGGAAGCTTCAGGTATCTTCAGTGCTTCAATTTCAACATCGACAATGCAAGAAGTGTATTCAAATATAAGGCTGCCCTATACTATGCCATAGTTTCGATGTATGGAGAACGTAATACTCCTACAAATCAGACGTGATGGCAACGCTAAAAGACTCTTTCGGTATCTTTATTGCTTGAACTTCAACTGACACTGATAAAGATAGGTTTGCCATCAACTGCAACCTGGTCTATATTTTACCATCTGGACTTCATTGAAGCTTGACAGGAGGGCCGCAGTCTCCAGTCTGGCCTAATTTTCACCTATCTGCTTTCTTAAAGCTTGACAGAAAAATTGATAATAATAAAAAAATAGATAAATACACTGGAACCAAGAACGCCTGAGCTAATTTTTTCCTATCCATTCGTTAAGAGCGTGGCACGAAACCTATAGGTAAATAAATATATAAATACACGACAGTCATTTTTAGTATTATATTATATTATATATTTGTATCTTTTGTGTCACGCTTTCAACGAAAAACAGGCCAGGTTGCAGATTTTTGAATTATGTCACGTTTTCATGGAGATCGCAAAGCAAAAATTAGACTAGGTTGCAGGAGATGGCCAAAGTGAAACTTTATCCGAATAATGAATGCATTTCTCGATCAATCAACGTTGAAATTGAATCAACTTAGTTCTTTACAGCTTCTCTGGAGTAAAGACCGACCGGGGCTAAGATTTTTGAAAGATCGGGGCGACCAGAACCAAATGGCTAGGGCACTGACAGTAGTTTAAGTCAGTATATAGATATTATTTTGGTCAATCGTCACTCATAATGAATCAGTTTACAGGAAAAATAAGAAAATTAGCTTCCTCAGGAAACTTGTTTTATTGTTTATTAAGTGTTTTCTCGCCTCCCAAAAAAGTCCCGGCCAAATCCCCCGGTTTTCACAGTTTGAAAAGCCAGAGCCGGGGTTGGTATCAATAAACCGGGGCCGGGGGCTGAAAAAGGCCGGGGTTGCCGTTGCCGGGGCGGGGCACCGGTCAGCCCCTACTCTAAAGCTGCCATGGGGTCATTCGACAGTGACGATCGTTACATTCGGACCATACTTATTGATAAACTTTAGCCTATTAACCTTAAAAGTTGTATTATTAGCCTCATATGGTTTTCACCGTAATAGTACCAGTGTCTAATAATGCTAATGGAACTATCCCCAACTTTCTATGATCATTGTTGTTTTAGCTATTTACTTTTAAAGTGGCCGTGACGACCGTTACACAGATGCAACCTTGAGTTCGACCCAGTGCTACAAAAATGCAAAGCTCTCAGAAAGTACGAATAGATATCTGAATACTTTATATGGGAGTTATAGATGAAGAATTAGGCTATCCAAATGTGTATAGCTTTTGTAAGGTGCGATTACCGTTTTCCCTCAAAAGCCAAAGAAGCGCCGTGACGATCGTTACAAAAATATCGTGACGATCGTTACACTGCGAATTTCTTTCCAAAAAGGATATAAATAAAGCAATTAAACAATCTTTAGGTAGTCCTTGGGTCTTATAACGCATTTTAACAATAATGTTTTTGTATGTGAACATGCAATATATATGACTTGCCACGATAATAATTATTTCACCTGACTATTGAAAATTTATAATTGGCTTCCAAGTGCAATCGCTGCATAACATAGTTTTGAAGCATAGTGTTTACTTAGTACTATGGAAAATTATGAGTTGAATCTGTTACATTTTACTGTCTGTATTAAGTTTTTTTACAAAATTGTTCATCTTTGACAGAGTGTTACAAAAATTTGGCTAAATATTTTTGTATTTTCTTTTCATATTCTTAAAGTAGAGGACTTCAGCTTTAATTTGGTATATATAAAAGCTACTTTTGGTGAATTTTCAAGAATTTTCAAATTTTAGCCTCAAGTTGACATCAGCGTGGAGTGACTCCATTGAGTCTGGTTATTATTCATTTCTACATACATTGAAGCTATGTTAAGCTATGTTATTTGCTCTCAGATCACGAGGTACAAATTAAAAATTGAGCAGATGATCAACAAAGAACAGGAGAGGCGAATTTGTTTACGGTGCAGAAGACGCAGAACTATTTTTTAGCCTGCTTTTATCCTTTGGCAAAGCAGTGTTTGCTTTGGCGTGAAAAATTTCAATGTATTGCGGGTTTACCATATATATGTACCTAAGTGTATAGGATGCACATCGGGGAATTTAATTGAATTCAGGGATGCTTCACTAATTCTTTTTTGTATGTCATATACAGGAAGGAGTGTGCTTCTCAGAAAGATTGAAACAGGGAGCACTCATGTCTTGTGACAATTTGAGTTGGTGGTTGTAGCGTGTCCTCCAGAAGTACATATATTAGTGACGAAAGTATATGAATGAGGAAGGGTCATCACAACTTTCTTGTTTCATTTTTTAACAGTACGGGCACTCTAGTTACCGATATTATAATACATAAAGCTGTCAACAGCACACATGCGTGTTTTACAGTGCGTGTCAGCACAAAGCGAATTCATAGCTTTGGCGCTGTTCAGCTGATACTTCAGAAGGTTGTCAATTTTTCTATGAATATCCGCAGATAATGGCGCTATAGTCATGAGCGATAGTATAATGAATTATTTCGCTGTTCTGGAGAAAACAGGGCAGAGTGGCTTGCACTCTGGGAAAGCTTGTTAGCTGCCTTTACCTCTTTTACCCGACAGCTGTGTGATTCTCACGCTGAGTACGGAAATTAATTGTTTTTCAGTTCGTGGTGAGGGCAGCTGGTGTTGGTGGAGGCCCTCGAGTGTCTACAGTAACGTGGCATTCGCCGAAACGTACAGTGGAGTCGGCTATGGTCTTGAATAATATTAGCACTAGTCTGAAACCTAAGGAGTATTTCATTTACTAGTGTACCCTGCCATCAAAAATGACGGCGAGGAATTGGTGATGAACTGATGATGCTTCTTCAATAATGATCATAATTTTTTTTCTCATGTAGAATGCTTCGCAAATACTAATTTGGAGAGACTTGAGAGATTAGCGGGGTCGAGGCCTGAATTTTGCTGAGCAACTGAAATATTATTATTATTATTATTATTATTTTTGGTACGCTCAAAAGTAATGCTGCTTCAGTCCGCAGTCGAGCATCGCTGCAAATAGGTTTATCTGCGGAGAAGGACGATTTTTTTTGCTGCGTAATTCATTTGTTCAAGAAAATATATCTACCTCTGCCGCTTTCTTTCAATTTCAATAGACTCCAGCGTCGAAACCATTTTCATCGGAAAAAAGATAAAAGATAGTGGCAGAAATGAGTTTGAAAACTAGGGCTTTAGTTCTTGCTGTGGCGACTTACCTGCTGCTTCTGCTACCGACCAACATGAACCCAAGAGCTGCTCACTATCTCTGTACCTACATGGACTGCCCCGTGGGGTACAAACTCTACAACCCCAACATCTCCTCATTCAACGCTGCCCGGCACAACAGCTGCGTACAGTATCAACAGGAGGTGTACCACATCAGCAGGAGGCGCTGCTTGGCTCGGTGCCTAACAACAGGATGTGTTCATGTCTTCGCAAACGATAGTAAGTACCATGGTAAAAGCTTGTACACCATATCGTATCACGGCACAGACATTTGTTCAATTAGAGATTTTCTGTCAAGGGGTCGTGCAGATATTCCGATATTAGCAGGAAAAATAGAGTGTCCAGTAGTTTCACGGCTAAAATATGCGTTCACTAATAGACTTGCGTTGACCAAGTACGTCAGTGAGAAATTTGTATAAAAGGTAGAGGTAAACTCAACTTGACCGCACTCTCAGCTGGGAAGCCCACATGCACAACCACCCCCTTCGCTCATCTCTAAGGAAGGTAAGTGCCTCCATGGCCGCTCTGCACGCCCACCGCTGCCAAGTCTGCACACCTAGATCAGGAAAGAGCTTGCATACCTGGGTAGCCTCGAACATGGAAGCAGAATATTAGGTGTTTTTAATACAATAACTTGGTACTTACTGCAAAATAAAGTGTGCAATTGGATTAGTGCAGCCGGTATACTTTCAATGCAGCATTGGAAGGCGACTGACTTAACTTAATTTCTTTCTTACCATGGCTTATCTAAAGCGGTTTAGCTTCAATTAGGTGAAGTATGTTTGGGTTATGTTAGGTTGGGTTAAGATCGGTTTAGTTTACGCCACTATTTTCGGAAATGCTGCATTTTAAGTTAGAATAAAATAATTGAAACAGAATGTATATATTACCTACAGCTCTGAATATTAGAAACACTCTAATTGCGCCAAAAACTACATTACAAAAAACTCATCGCTTCATCTGGGGGTGCATTACCTTCACATAAAAATTTTCATTTTTTCCTTCATGCACTTTATGATACGTCGTAAACTAGCCCTGATCCCGTTGAGAGCCTTAGCTTGTCTTACTTTACTTTTAGCACCTCTGGATCAAGTCCAGGTAGTGTTATACAAGCTACCATCCACATCCAAAGTCATCATGCTGGTTCTCTTCCATTGGGGCACAGTTTGAGACCAAAACGAGAGCCAGCTCTGATCATCTCCACAGTGCCCGTAACCGCTGACCGCTGGTCAATCAGGCATTCTTAATATACTAGTGGACCCGTGCGTGAAACATTTCTCACAATAATCGATACATTTTCGATATTCTCCGACTTCCTGTTTTTGCATTTTTCCGCTCACGTTTATTAGCAGCTTTAATTCCCATCTACAATTTTTCTGCTTTTTCTTGTCACGGTGTCGCATAAATGCTTCAATGGTAGCTCGTCTTCGTTCTGGAGACTGTAAATAAATAAAATAAATATAAAAATAAATAAATAGCTTTTATTAAGAACACAATGGGTTCACAAAATACACTTACAAGCTCACAAGTACAAACAAAGTAGCCAAAATTCAACCTAGTAATTAGGCCCAGTCACAAATATTGGGGGCCACGTACAATGAGAATAAATAGATACAGTCAGCCTGTAGAAGTCGCATTCTTCTTTTACGTTCCCTATCCTCTTATTTCATTAAGCGTGCGTCTTCAAAAGTAGAATTTTCAGTAAAACACTACAATAAACTTGAATGCCATTTCAGTCGGCTTATATGCAAATGTCAGTGCACCGTATCCTTGATATTGCCTTCCATACTCAAATATCTGCTTCAATGAAGTGCTGAAATATTGGCCTCTGAAGCGAAATCTGCTCTCTGGGAGAAAAGTTATTATTATCATCGCATCGTCAGCGCTCTGTTGATCATCTGCCGAAATTATGCGTCGTGACCTGAAAAAAAAGGTATAGAATCGGACTCCAGATGTAGTTGCGATTTGAAGAAGTGTTTCAAGAAAGAAGTGCATTCAGATAAAGGGCTTCACCATCTTCAGCAACCTGATCATCGATCGCTGCGAAAACGTAGCTCAACTACAAAATCTACAACCTGGCCTATTTTTCGCTTATCTATTTCCGTCAGAGCGGACACGAAATAAATAAATAAATACACGAAGCGTTTTATTATATAAAGATAAAAGTGATGTCGTTTGCAGGCTGTTGTTTCGACTCGCTGATGCTAATCGGTTAGAGGTTGCAGCATTATGTACATACTCATTTAAAAATGCACACATATATAAATAAACAAACATAATTTTTGGTCCCGCCAACATCCGGTATCTTCCTGATAGTATCTTCATCCATCATCGTCCTTCCTGTTGAATTGAAATAAATCAAGTCGAATCATCAATTTTAGCTGACGACCTTCAAATTCAGCTGCAATTAAATACGAAGGAGGACGGATGAGACGCACACATGAGACTTCACTCTGGGTAATACAAGATGTTGATGCAGAGAAATGTGAACGAGTGTCAGGTTATTAACTATTTAGGGTAGACGAATGAGCTGCCTCATATACACGTACGCCTTAATGTCTTTGCCGTGATGCAGGGGGCAGCACAAGCACCTCGTGAGCTTGCGTTTCTTTTAGCTGTGGTGGCTTAGTTGTAGAGTGCTGCATCATAAGCTAAGAGTCTCCAGTTCGTGTCCCTGACTCATTTCTTTGAATTTATAAATCAGTAGGAAGATAAATCACCAATCTAGAACGCCCTGTGGCGTAAGAGTCGCGGTAATGGGGAGAGGAGTTACAAATTCAACGCCGTCATTTTTGATAGTCTGCTAACTTTAGATTGTTGCCATTTTTCTCATCTCAGTCAACCCACCTGACTGCCTGAAAAAGATTGTGATGATGGCTCAAGCTCAACTCTTTTTATCTCTTTTTGAGTGGACAGACAAAGACACAGACAAACAAACAGACATGCAACCGAACCGCATACGAAAATAGTATCACCACTCTTCGCTTTGCGTGCTGGTGAAAATGAATAGATGAGCAACGTATGATGTAGGTTATTATTTAGTGAAATTGTCTTGTAACATAACTATGATTATTTTCCTGTCACGAGCAGCAGACTGCTTGCTAGTGGGGGCTGGCGCGCTCAGTTTCCACAAAGAGCAGCTCTTCCAACCGCCCACATCCAACGCTTCGGAGACTGAGGTCGCCAGGGCAAGCCAACAACAGCATCGTCGGAGAACGTACCTCCATCAACTACCCAGTTTAAATGGTAAGCTAGATTCACTGATGGCGGTTCCGCAGGCCGAATGCGTTTTAATGCCACAGGCCAGAAGAACTGAGTTGGTTCATTAGATTAATTTGACGCAGTAAGCCCATTGTACATGGGTTTTCTATATCAAGCGACGGTAGAGCCTGATGTGAAGCGTTTCATGGGTGGCATAAGTGTATCATGGAGAATTGTCGTGTTTTCTCTATTTCATCTTCGTGAATCTTAATCAGTAGCTTTGCGTCATACGACAGCCTGGAGTGCTAATTCATATTCTCTAGCAACCAATACATAAACTGCGGGTCAAATGAAAGTTTTCAAAACTTTTGGGTCTCAGGGTTCTTTGATAAGTGGGGTAATGAAAAAGTGAAACATGAAAATGATTACAAAAATTGTTTAATCCAAACAAAAAACAAAAAGTGTCAGTTGAAACCATAGAAAACGATAACAATAAAAGGAAGAGAAAGTCATCAAACACAGTTCACAAAACTGAACGGTCGACACCAACAAAACACAAGTAACAAAAACAGCCAACAAACGGTCTGCCAACAATAAGAATGTCCAAGAACCCCACACTGGGTGACGATGCACGCTTTGCATAGCCTGCACATGCTCAGGACCGGTCTTGACATGGTTTGTGGTGGGACGTTTCCCACTCCTGGAGGGCTCTGATGAGCATCTGGCGGTTCACAGGTAACTTTTTCTGGCGGAGACTCTTCACTTAAGTTAATTTCACGATTATTAGATCGGGTTAAAGGTCTGGTGAGCATGCAGGCCAGGCTAAGGCCTTCGATCTACTTGGCAGCCAGAAAGTTCTGGATCAGCTTGGCAGCATGGGGCGAGCGTTGTCTTGCTGGAATCCTGTTATCTTGTGTGATCTTGTAGGAAAGGCAGCATGTGGGGTCTCAGGACCTCATTGACGTAACGTGTTGCCGTCAGACTGGCATCGATGATGATGAGAGGCGTCCTGAATTAGCCACCGATGCCTGCGCTGGCCAGGTGGGGTCCCTCCTCGTGGGGCCAGCGGAGAGCGCGACGGCGGTGGCCGGACAGCGCCAAAAGACCCACCAGGCGGTGGGGAGCAATGTGCAGTCCAATCGCGAGAAAGGACGCGCAGCATACCCCCACCAGCAGCGGGGGAGGCCGTGGGTAGCCGCCACGGTGACCTCCAGAAAAACTTTCGTAGGCGAGGGCCCTCTGGGCCCGCACCAGGCGGTTCCGACGGT
>LQNS02276499.1:5072246-5083717 GCA_001587735.2 Parhyale hawaiensis
GAATCTGGAGTTTGGGACAGATGAGGGGGAGGGTATCCGGGTGTTGGGCAGTTGGGTCGGAGCGGAGGCCGACGTAAGGAACAGAATTAGGAGAGCGGGGATGTTGTGGGGAAGGGTAAGGGGTGGCTTAGGGGATCAAGATTGTCGAAGAGATGGCAGGGGAGAGTGGTGGAGGCATGTGTAGAAAGCAGTTTATTATATGATTGTCAGGTAAGATGTTGGTATGTTGGGGATATGAAGAAGCTGCAGAGGTGGATTGACAGGTGCTACAGGTACGTTTGGAGTAATCGGGACGGACAGCCGTTGCGGCAGATGTAGGCGAGGCATGTGAACATGTGGGATGTGAGAAGGAGGTTGGGGTAAAGTCGGTGAGATGGAAGATTGAGAAGAGGGTGTTGGAGAGAGTTGGGCATGTGATGCGTATGGGAAATGAGAGGATGGTTAAGGCATCGGTTCTGGGATGGTACGAGAAACTGGAGGCGTGTAGATGTGTAGATACGAGGGATGTGGGAAGGTATGCAGATCGAAGGCGGGCTTGACGGTGCATCAGAAGAGGATACACAGAGTGTTGGAGGAGAGGGTGCTTTTCCGATGTGGGAGATGTAAGAAGGTGTGTGAGACGGAGGTGGCGAAGGTAAACCATGAGAGGACGTGTACGGGAGGAGGGGAGGAGGGGAGGGGTAATAGAAGACAGTGTGGGGGTGTGGGAGATGGGTGTCCAGACCCAATTATGCGAGACATGTGAGGGGGTGTGTTGGCGCTGAGGTGGGGGGGTGAGGGGGCGGTGCGGGGGTGAGGGTTAGGTGTGGGGGATACGGGCGGTGGCTATCAAAGGCCAACATGGCCCGGCACCAGAGGGGCTGCAGGGTGTGGGACCCTGGAGGGGGACCTGACCCCTGACGGGGGTGTGGGGTCGAAGGAAGGAAGGGCAATCTATTAAATGAAATTTGTTCTTCTGAGTTTACAAACCTATTCCGATCTTATGAAAAACTCAATAAGAAGCTGATAAATCAAAAAAATGCCTTGTCATTTAACCAGACTTGAATTATATATATATATATATGTGTGTGTGTGTGTGTGTGTGTGGAAATTCACCACAACAAAAACACTGTTCTCACTTGATACCCCAGACCGCATCATGCATACCACGCACTGTGGAAAAAAAGTGTGCAAAAAGTTTAACGTCTGGCAGCAAATTTAACTATGACCTGCGAACAAAAGTAGCTTAAAAATGAAAGCTTAACTAAGGTTCCTCCATACTGAGGTCGCATCGAAAATGCCGTCATTTTCTCCTATCTAATTGTGAAAGCGCTACGTTCGGACCTGATATTCATTACTCTACTCTACATCGAAATTATAATTATTTTCTTTTGGTTTACTATGTACACATTTTATAGCAAATCAAGAATGAGTAGAGAAACCAATTTGTTCCGGTACAGTAGACGTAGTAATTTTTACTAGCTGGACCCGTGAAACTTTCACGGCTTTGCAAGGCCTTTCAGGCAGACCCGTGAAACGTTCATATTGTAGCATGGCAACAGCACACGTATTCTTCAACGCTGGGACTCGATAAGTATATTAAGTCTATCCTTTTGGTTGATAATAATATGCATAATTTCCTTCAGTGGAGTAGCCAGGGGAGGATCGAGGGGGCACACTCCCTCCCTAAAAAGTTACACGCACCCTTCACTGGAAATGAGGCCCTGAAAAAAAAAAAAAAAAAATGCACTGCTTAGGGCCTAGCTTTTGTGTCTTGCTGTCCCCCACCATCCCCCCCGTTGAATTTTATTGGCACTCTTAGTGCCCGCCCCCACATAGAAATTTTCCAGATCCCAACCAGTTCATTNGGCGGCGGTGCGGGGGGAGAGGGCTAGGTGTGGGGGATGTGGGCGGTGGCTATCAAATGCCAACATGGCCCGGCACCAGAGGGGCTGTAGGGTGTGGGACCCTGGAGGGGGACCTAACCCCTGACGGGGGTGCATGGTCGAAGGAAGGACCGATGCCTGCCCACACGGTAGTGTCTAGCTCCCCGGCCACAACATGTACACCATTACACTGGCTCCTCCCCAGCGATTTAACTGCTGCACACAGCAAGGACATATGCCCCTGCTGTCTCCACACTCTACGCTTACTATTAACAAGCGACAAACAGAAGCGGCATTCGTCGCTAAAGAGGACCTCTCTCCACTACTCTTTTGTCCAGCGTTAGTGATGTCTGCATCACTCCAGCCTTCTCTTCTTGCTCACAGGGGTGAGAACGGGTCCCTTGCAAGGTCTTCTTGCAGTTAGCTCCTGTTGTGCAAACGTCTAAGCACAGTTGAGGTTCTGACTCTCCTGTTGTGGTCATGCACAGGGCGTTGAGGCAGCTGTAACCGTTGCAGGGCGAAATCCGCCACGAAGGGGCTGCAGGACAATACGACGGTCTGAATTATGGGCAGTGACTGTTGGTCTGCCAGGCCTCAAACGGTCTTTTCTAGCCCAGTCTCGCTAAACCTGGCGTGGAACTGGCTGATTGAGATCTGGGAACCTTCCAGTCGCCTTCTAGCTTCCCAACATCCCTACTGCTCGAGCTCTTTGCTCGGTAGTCAATCGCGGCATTTTCATGCTCTCTCACTCAGAAGGGATTTCAGTATGACTACAAGCAGTTCTGTAAAGGTGAAATCACTCAATCATGGAGATTAGCGAGATTAAGGTCTTTAAGGACATCTCATTGATCCCGAGCGCTCAAGCGTGACCAGATCAATAACCATGCGTAAGTGCAAGTTCTTTGGATACATGTACCAAATCACTTGAAAAATGTATCCAGGAAAAATTATATCGTTCCATTTTCAAGATTTGAGTTTGGTCATTTTTTTAAGCTCTGTTTGTATAGCTATATATATATATATATATACAGTAGGTGGTCCGCGGGATACGAACAAGGGACCTCATGCATAGCGAGGCGCAACTGCAAGACCAGCACTGAGAATGCATAAAAGGCAAGCCTGCAGTACGCGGAGTACTGCAGCCTGCCCCGCATCCCTTCAGTGAGGATTTAACTTGCAGCGCTTACCTCTTATATGGAAGCTCACAGCCTTCACGAAATAAATACTACCCAATAAATGTCACAGATCAATAGTCCCACTCGCACCTGGAAATATCCAGGAAGGCAGCTCACAGTCTTACCCTTTTTTCGAGTTCGATAAATACAGTAGGTGATCCGCGGGATGCGAACCTGGGACCTCATGCATAGCGAGGCGCAACTGTGTGCTATATATATATTTAGACATGTTTCTTCGACAATAGAGAGACTTAACATAAATTTTACTGTTTTCATTCAAGGAACAAAGAACTTGCAAACGATGGCATTACCAGTGAAGAGCTCCATTTCTTTCACTCGGCGCAGAGCGGAGACCCCCACCCGTACCTGGTGATCGACCTGCAGGAGCACTACCTCGTCTCTAAGGTTTCCTACTTGCCGCGGGTCAACAGCTGGATCGCCTACTACCGGGTGCAAAACATGACAGTAAGTGTACCTTATTTGTTGACATGAACAGGCAAGTTCATGTTTTTGGACCTATACATAAATATATCAATTGTCTTTAATTTATATAGTATATCTATAAAATTTAAGGTTGCGCAATAAAACTCATTACTGAACAGATACAAACTTCTACTAATTAAAAACACTGAATAGGCGTGACACGTAGCTTTGGATTATAACATTAAGCTAATTTTCGATGCATCACTAACTTCTAAGAAACAAGACCACCCTAGAAATACTTTTAATAAGAAGCCGATCCAGTGTGTTTTTACTTAGTCTGACCAGATATATATAAATTTAATGATAGTCTAACTCGCACTTCGCATTATCCATTAGGGGCTCGTTGGATCGAACCCGCGACGTCACGTGAAGACTGCGAGTTACCATATAAAACGGCAGGCTATAGAATTATCAGCTGCGTCAATCGATAGTAGAGGTACAGTCCGTAGTATTAATGAGATCACTTCGACACATGGCCAGTAACGGTCTTGACTGGAAGCACACTCCGCACTATGCGATCGCGTGACTGGTGACGGCCTCATTGTATCTAAACTTTACATAGCTTCTACTCATTGTCATCAATTACATTCTATCAACAAAACCCTCACAGAATAAGTTCCTCTATCCTCTATAAAAAAGTCAAGTTCTTTAGATATTTTCTTCCCAAATGCTTCTTCTCATCGTTCGCTAAGCGCAGAAGCATTAGATTAGATAGGCTGCAGTAGACGAACCAACAGGCCCATTCCCAAAGAGACACCGGAACCTACGCCCGACCCTCTATGAGCTATTGTCATGGTATTAGTAGAGAGCTTGTGGGAGTTTCGAACGGAAGCTGTAGCTTTTCATAGATAGACTGGTCTCGCCTCTCAGCCGTGGTTTCAAGAAATTTTGTAAATGTAGCGTCTGGTTCCATATTTTGTTTCTAAAGTTTTTTCAAACTATTGTGTAGAAGTTGTAGATCATCCAGTGGCTCCCTATGCCATCGGATAACATCGAAGTAACAAAACATCTACATTTTCCGGCCCCATCAATTTCAGGAAATACATTATATACTCAAAGACTTTTAGTTTTTCGGGTAGTAGTATTTCTGAAACAGTCCTTTCCACGTAGGTACTGCGTACAAGATTTTAATTCCCAGTTAACCTTTGTGAAACTAACCTCCTTGTCATTGTCAGGCACTAAATTTTGGCTCACTTCAGATACTAAAACAAAATAAAAACAAGTGATTCGCTATCAGTGCACAGCGCCCACAATAACTCAAATGCTTACCTATACACGCAGTTTTGAATGTCAAATTCGAACGGACCACGGACAGGTTGAACAAACCAAATGAAACATTTTGCATCACCGGGAAGCAAAAAACGCTGTTAAAGAACAACCAACAAGGAGCCATTGACAGCTGACGTAAACGCCTGCAGGCCAACACGACAGAAAGCTGATGCCGGTACGAAGCACCGACTGAACTCAAGTTTCAAGCCTTTTTGGCCGCCAGAATGAAGTTCCGCCTTTGGTTTACCGCAAGAGGGGTCGAAAATAATTTATTTCGATGTCATTTCCTAAGGTGAAGGCATATATTGAGCACCGTTCGAACTGCTAAAATAACACCCACTCCTGCTAGCAGAGATACACGTTTGAAAACGAACAGAGAAAAATACTTTCTTCATTATTATTTGTTTATTTATTTTTGCAAAGAAACGCTATTAATTCACATCATAATGCGGGACCACAGTATACACTCTATACCAATGATGATGACTTTACAAGGTTAACGCACGGGCGGGGCCAAGCTGCAGAGCACCATGGGTAATGAGGCTTGTGACGTCATAAAATTCAAGTACGTTAATACGTCGCTATTTTACATTGTTTCTTCGTAATTGCATTTGGGCCTTCAGAGTGTCCTACATGTCCTACAATCTTTATAGTTGCACAAAAATGTGTATCGAAGCCTCTACAAACTTTTTTTATTTTTCTAAAGGTTACAATTTTGAAAGAATGTTAGTTACAAAGCTTGTAATAGCGAAGATGAATTCAACCGGTAAATGCCTGCATGTTTCAGAAGCACTTTTAGAGTCAAGTTTATCGTCTTTAAAATGCAATAAATCCAGTGAGTTTGATCGAGAGTAATATGACATTCTGAAGATGGAATCATCTGAGTCAATAACTCTTAGTTTTTTATTTTCGTCCTCTACCAATCATCTGCAATCCTCTATAATTTCAAACCGCTGCAACAAAGATTGGCTCAAAGGCGAATGATTAAGCGCCAGATTGAAGAACTTTCAAACAAGATTTTTATGAAAAACATGAAAGAACAAGTGAAACAAATTATTTTCTTTCCGGCGAAGTAATATTAAAGCAAACGTTTATACATAATATGCAGAAGCCATACAATTGCTCCGTAAAATAATAATAAAAAATCAGCAACTATTCGCTGCACGCGTTACAGCAATATAACAGTAGTGTCGCGTGCAACTCACATTAAATAACTTGCAAAAAAAAAAAAAATAACCTAACCATATTCCCCACAAATAAACTGTCTTACGGAACGTTGTTGTGGAAACTGGCGAATGTTAAATCCATATTTTTTAAAATGAGGTATCATTTTTTACGATTTGGAGAGAAGGATATGTGAACGACGCGTACGCGACGGCACAGCTTAGGGCCACATTTTACGACACTATCTGTAATATTGATGATAAAATTTTATCTTTCAGAGAGCTAAAAAGTTTGTAGATGCTATAGAGATTGTAGGACATGTAGGATACTCTGGGGGCCAAAATAAATGATGAAGAAACAATGTAAACTAACTACGTATGAACGTACTTAACTTTGTAACGTCACAAGCCTCATTACCCATGGTGCACTACAGCTTGGCCCCGCCCGCGCGTTGTGAGTTAATCTTGTAAGGTCTCGTCATCCTTGACACTATACAGTCACGCGCTCGACATGCTGAGCTGACTCACGGCTTTCACGTCACCTCAATCAAGAAGCTTTTTTAGAAGGAGGTAGCAACGGCTGTGGTGATCGGAAGCTGCATGTTCCGGCAAGGCTGAAGCCTGGCTGGCGGACGCGCTGATTGGTTGCATCAAAGGTTGGGAGGCTGTGATTGGTGGGAAGGGTTGACTGGGAGCCTGTGATTGCTGGGAAGGGATGCTCGAGAGCCTGTGCTTGGTGGGAGGAAAGCAGCCACAATAAAAAAGCCTGGCCAATAAGGTGAAATTTAGATGTGGTCTTTCTTTTTATTTAACCTACTTGTTCCCAATACAGTGCGAACATCTGTAGCATAGAAACGGTAGCATGAACGAGGTGCAAGATGAATGTCCTATTATGAATAATTGAGTCTGCAAATTAAGAGCGTGTTCCTGACCGCTGTAAGTCCACAATAAAATGTGTTACAGTGCCATGCGTCAAATTTTTATACCTGGGTATCAAGACATATTTCATCAAAAGCGAACGTGGGCACTTTTAAAACATACTTTAAGCAGCTTGTGTAATTGCGCTGAAAGACTTTTTATCCTAGTGGAGTCCTTCTGGGAGTGAAGCTTTCATAGCAAGGAAGTACAGCCTAATTAAATAAGGTTAAGTCACGTCACTGGGCTGCGGGTATACCCTAAAAAAGCAGCTTTTTTCAAACAATGCGATGTGAAGTCTTCTACAAACCTAATAGAAATGAAATTAAGAGAGCAAATTAATTTTTTTTTCAAATCAGTGACTTTTGCCTTGGAGCATCTGAAGGTCACATATGTTCTAATTTCTCTTGCAGTGGTACTTGGGTAATTCGCAAGTGACTGATGGCGTATTCGCTGACGTCTACGAGAAGTTTTGGGTGAATGAAAAGAAGTACGGCGAAGAAGGCGTTGGCGGCAACCACTGGGTTCATTTCAAGTTGAAGTCTCCAGTCTGTGGACGCTACTTGGCTGTTAAACGTGAACACGTGCAGTACAATTCAACGTACGTACCTATTGAGATCACCGAGATCACTGCGTATACCATGGACCCGTAAGTTGGCACTGAGTGGGTTAGCAATGCGTAGGTTAGAGTTTTTTGGATTACTATTCCATTGGGTAGGCTACCACTGAATAGGTTGCTAATGCGTAGGTAACCGTTGAGTAGGCATTGCCCTAGCTCAACAAAAATAGTTTCTTGTTAGCTAAGTGTGCTGAAGGTGCCGTTGGTGTAGTCAGCCCCAAGGGCAAAAAATCAAGGTGTGAGAAGTGCGTGCCTTGCACCTTGAGGGTCTTCGGACGAGGTCCAGGTGAAGCTAATCACGCAGGCCTTGCCTGTAGAGTTAACTGAACTGTGCTGGTTCTTCTGTTCGGCTGTAGTTTGCAATCAAAAGACGAGTCAGCATCGAATTATAGCCTTGAATTGTGTAGAGGATAACAGTCACCAACGGACAGAATATCACTGTACTGGAGGTGTGAAGGAGTACCTAAAGTACAAAAGTTACAGGTCTCTAAGTACATATGAGACTTCGAGCTCTAGTGTCATTTGTGGAACCTTTTCTTCGTCGATTCACATGCCCAAACCAGACTGCAGGATGTAGTTGTGCCAAGAGATTTCACAGCGCATCCCTAGGGAATAACTGCCGCACCTACGCCTTACGGCGTTTCTGAATATATTGTGTTTCTCTGTTTCTTTCTAACACCTGACACCTAATTGAGTACGAATGTGAGCTTTCTGGAAGTCCCGGCTGATATGGGTAAACTTTGAACGCGTTGAGACCCCTCTTATGGTTGTTACGAGTGCTGTTAATATCACTGTTGTTATTGTTATAAAGACAAATAACAGAGATTCGCTCTTATCACTACCATCAATTCGTAGCCAGTGGTGGTTTGGCGTAGGTCGTAAATGAAATTATATGAAGCAGGAAGATAAACAAAGTTGTGTTAGGTGGAGGACCAAGTCGTAGATTGTGGCTCAGAATTGTTGTCGAGATCTGGAGAAATAGCAACATGTCCTGCGGCCGAACCGGTTATACCTAATATTTTAGTTC
The DNA here is from genome assembly GCA_001587735.2 of Parhyale hawaiensis. Lineage (NCBI taxonomy): Eukaryota > Metazoa > Arthropoda > Malacostraca > Amphipoda > Hyalidae > Parhyale > Parhyale hawaiensis. The sequence continues at coordinate 5,080,763 of LQNS02276499.1, forward strand.
ATTGCATACTCAAACTGTCACTTTTTCAATATGTTCGCAAGTTTACGAATTTGTGTCATAAAAACTGTAGCCAAGTGGCAGGCCGAGTTCCAGATAAGTTAAGTCCGATAGGAGTGTCTTGTCAGGCTTTAGACGAAACCGTTGACATAACACTGCGAGTTGTGTTGCATGTGTGGGCAGCAATTATTGAACAGACTGAATTTTCAGCATGCTTAGGGATAATCAGTTTGAGTTTAACCCCGGAAACTTGATTCAAAGAGGAGAAACTACCGTTCCTGTTTGAAATGATAAGGACATGCCACTAGGGCTTAGCTTCTTTCGATTTACTAGCGCCAATCGAGATTACCTAGAGTCTTTGAAGTCTGAGGAGCTGACCAGAGTGATTTAAGAAAAGTGTAATCTCACGTGACCAAAACAAAAAGCCGTGTAGAGGCCGCATCCGATCGGAGGTGTAAATTTTCTCATGGTGGAGAATGTTCTGCAGCCCGATTGGCTCTGACGTCACACGTGGCTTATTTGAGTCACATGAGAGTATATGTTTTTCAGTTGAACTGAGGGCCGATTATTAACACTAAATATATAATATATCATAGTGCATACTGATTTGTATCCATATTTATGACAATATACATGCATAGCTATATATATATATATATATATATATATACTTATACCACGTGACTTAACACGACAGCGGGCATAAATGACTGCATAGCTCACCATTTTTTTCAACATCATTGTTAAAAGCAATAGAGATTGGCTACATTAACATATTATTGTNTTGCAGTCTAGTCGTTTGGATACGGAAACTCTATGCTATTGACGAGATAGCCTTTGCAATGCTATAGTAGAAGTAGTAGTCTACGGAACTGGTAGTCAACTTTAGGTGACGCATTGAAGTAATTGGGAACTAAGGTTCTGCATGTGGCCCAGTTGACCTCGTCTCCGCTTTGAGAAGCTCAAATTGGTAAAGCGGTAAAATGTTGAATTTGTAATTTTCGTTTGGTAGTCCAATACGTCCTTTGTCCCATTTGAATGCGCTAGCACGACATGCTTTTTAATTGTAGCACTGAAATTCTACTACGGTGCATTAATTGCGTGTTTTGAATAATAAAGAATTAAAGCGATTATTTGTTTCATTGATCGTCCACTAACACCCAGTCGAATGATAGGCTATTGAACTATTATCCGTTAATAAACTGATTCATTGGTTTATATTTCCAATTACCTCCGCCAAGGAAGTTATGTTCGCGTTGGCTTTGTCTGTCTATTCGTCTGTCTGCCTGTTATTCTGTCTGTCTCCAAAATAACTAAATAAGTTATAAACGGATTTTGGGTTGTTAGGTATGTTAGGAGAAACAGATGATTAACTTTTGGTTCATCCGTTTGTTTGTTTGCCTATTTTTTTTGCTAGTACTATAACCCAAAACGTAATGGACGGATTTTCATGAAATTTACATCACTTGTTGGGTTTATTACAGTGGGTAAATGATCAAATTTTTGTGATGATCTGTTCGTGCACTGGTCGCGGTGATTGATCTTATGTTTGCTAGCGCAATAACTCAAAAAATAAAGAATAAACCTCTACGAAATTTTTTGGAATTATTATTAATGTTAAATGACATAATTGATTAGATTTTGATGGTGATTGGCTTGTCCGTTTGTGTGTATGTGTGTGTGACGTATGTTTGTCAAAATGTCTGTTAGCAGCACAACTCAAGAAGTTAAGAACGGATCTCCAAGAAAATTACAGACACTGTTAATATTATCAGAAGGCACAAGTGATTCGATTTAGTGTTAATAGAAAGCTAGTCATGGTTTCCGAGCCAATTTGAATTTTTCGTTATCGCTGCCTGGCTTGGCGGAGGATGCACTCTCAGAGAGCTCTTGTTTATTAAATTGAATAAATAATTAGTTGTAAATGTTATATGACGCGGTGAAATTGGAAGCAATGCATCTACTGAGATTCTAGATTATCTTGTGCAATCTCTGGGCAACTCTAGAATTATTGCATATATGAAAGTAACTTATTCTGTTTCACGAAGTTCTCAATATGATCATATCCCGTCAACTACAAAGTTAGATAATTGATCATAACCACTCAATAATGGAATGGGGTTTTGACTGTGAACCTTTTCATAATAATCCTCTTAATTGCGAAACGGGCTATTTGATTATTACTTCAAAGAAGATAACCCATACATTATGAAACATGCTGTTCGATTGGAAACCGCAAGAAAATAAGCTCTAAATTATGAATTGGGCTACGTGACTGTATCCCTTCTGAAAATAATTTTTTATGCATTGCATACGAAATTTATTACGTAATCGAACGGTTAGTTTTCCTTTGTCACGCGTTTTCTAATATTAGAAGTGACAGCAGGATAATTAGTGGTTACATTATTAACTACTACTGTAGACACACGAAAACGTGAATTGTGTCATGTGATAGATAGAATTAATTATGTAAATTGACCATGAAAGCCCTCAAATTAGCACATTGAATATATAGTATATCAAGAGTTCCGGGAAGGGATATGCTATGAGACGTTAAGAGGTACATTAAAAAAGAGGCACGTTAGAAAGTACGCTAAGAGATAAAGGTAAGGTAAATTCAACCTGACAGTTCCTCCAACTGGGAAACCCGCACGCACTCGCTTGTGCTGTAGATATAGACGAACAGGACCAGAGGAGCATACGGTTGCAGTCGATCACAGACCATCTAGAGCTATGGTACCAGTGGCGTGAAGAAAATAATTAACTAAGAAATTGTTGTATTGGGGTCTAGGAAGTAATATGCAGGAATTTAAGATACTTTTTGCTTTATTTTTAGTTTATATCAATATGAAAATTTATTAAATTAGTTAGGTGTATAAATACTGAGCCCATCAACGCTGGAGCAAGTGGCCTCCCTGGTGTGGCTTGCGGCAGCAAGCTGTAAAGGTAAAAAATAGG
>LQNS02276499.1:5139114-5151554 GCA_001587735.2 Parhyale hawaiensis
CGGTCAAAAACTCAAGCATAAAGCTCGAAGAACGACCTTAAGTCAGCAGTTCTTTCCGTATTTCATAGTCAGCATTTGGAATAGACTCCCTTCCGATGTTGTTAGTGCGGAGTCAGTCCACGCGTTTAAAAATCGTCTTGACGTGTATATTGGGAGAGACATCCTCTGCAGCTAAAAACTCCTCCTCCGGGAGTTGCAAACACTTAACGGCCAAAGCTTTCGAGGCAACCTTAATCCATCTCATTCTCTCTCCCGCTCCAACTACACAGTTTGATGTCTCTAAACTCCGCATGTCAGCGGCTCTTGAACGTGCTTGCGTGCATTCAAGATCGTTTCTTGGGCAGAGACTCTTCACACCCCTTTCTTTCTCTCTCTCTTTTCTCCTGTCCTCTATATCCTAACATAATGGCAATAGCTCATAGAGTGACGGGGCGTATGTTCCGGTGTCTCTTTGGGAATAGGTCTATTGGTTCGTCTACTGCCGCTTATCTAATCTGTTTATATTGAAGAAGGTAAAGTCAACTTGACCTCAACCTCAACTGGGAAATCTTCACGCACTGGTTTGTGATGCGGATATAGGCCGTCTGGCCCCAAAGGAGTAAATGCGGCTGCAGCCGACCACGTGCCATTAAGAACTACATATGGCGCAATTTTTACGGAAGGTTCAACGATCCGCGCCCTTTATCCCCATCATCTCTGAGGAGGTAAGTGCATCAAAGCCGCTCTGTACACCTACCCCTGCCCAGACAGTACTCCTAGATCAGGAAAGAGCTCGCGTGCCTGGGTTGACCTCGAACCTGCGATACAAAGGGTGTGAACTCAGAACGGAAGCCTTCTAACTCGTTTTTACCCTGGAAAATAGACTGAAGGTTTCAAATTTTCAAGAATATTCAAGAAAATATCAAGCGATAGGAACGTTACATGCGGAACTACGCTGCCCAAAACGACAATCTAATCACAACAAGTAGTATGTATGTCTTAGTTACCTCAGCCAAGGAAGTTATGTTTTTGTCCAGTTTTGTCCGTCTATGTGTCTCTCTGGCTGTCCGTACGTCTGTCTCTTTGTCTGTCACCAAGATTACTCAGAAAATTATGAACCGATCTTTACGAAATTTACAGAGATTGTTAAGAATGATAACAGTAACAGATGATTAACTTTTGGTGAAAATACGTTCATCTGTTTGTTTGTCTGTCTGTCTATTTTTTCTCAAGGCCATAACTCAAAAAGTTGTGGACGAATTTTCATGAAATTTACATCTGTTGTTAGGTATAATACGAAGAGCAAATGACCACATTTTTGTGATGATATGTTTGTTCGTTTGTCTGTTATTCGCTGTGTTTAACTTTATACTTGTTAGCACAATAACTCAAAACGTTAAGGATGGATCTTTATGAAATTTATATGAGTTGTTAGTAATGTTAAATGACATAAATAAATAAATTTTGGTGATGATCGGTTGGGTTGGCCCGTTTGTGTATTTGACTTACGTTTGTCTTTGTGTTTGGTAGCAGCATAACTCAAAAATTTATGAACGGATCTTTCAAAAAATTACACAAATTAATAATACTATCAAAAGGCACCAATGATTTTGTTTTGGTGCTGATACAAAAAAATCATGGTTTCAGAACCAATTTGAATTTTTTCGTACCGTTGCCTTGCCTGGCGGAGGTATGCGCTCTCAGAGAGCTCTCCAGTTGAATACGATATTCTCTATCTCTCTGTCAGTCTTTCAGTCGCACACTCGCCAATTAACCACACATACTTTGTAATGGCAGGCCACATTACATATTCAGAGGAAATACATGATGGATGGATGAGTAACTCGCACGTCATTTATGCTACCGTATCTATGTTACTGATTTGTAATCTGAATCGAAACAGCACGAGCTGCTCATCCTAAGAACCAGTTGGGCGTGCAAAAGCATATGGGGCCCCGGCATTATATGACAGAGCTAACACCTTCTAAATTGAGTAGCAAAAAAACGTTAATATGAGCACAAACTGGCATTTCTTCTGTATTTTCGCAAGAAAATTTGTGACCATGGAGGTTGAACAGAAAGAGGCAGCAAGGGCTATACTGATCGGCGAAAGCTGAACGCTCCGACAGGGCTGAACCTGGCTGACTCGCTAATAGGCAGCACGAATGGCTGGGAGCCTGTGATTGATAGAAGGGGAGCAGCCGTTGAAAAAAAAACCCGGCCAGTAGAGTGAGATATGTCTGTGTTCCCTCCTCTTTTACTTCAAACTTCATTCTAACAACACATTCAATCACAGGCTAGTTTCCATACCGCGTTGGTATCCAAGATACCATTGTTAAGCAGATATCTTCAGCCGAGCAACATTTCATAGAATTTTGAAATGGTTAAGACTGTTACTCTCGTCTGTAGCAATAACTTTACTAACTCACTGATGACGTCATAGCGGTCGGTCTCCGGGAATATTTTAGGTAAACTAAATAGTTGCTTGCGTTGTCATTCTCTGTCTGCGGGTTGGACTTGAACGCGACTCTGTTGTTTTCTATGACACAAAAGTAATGCCGAAACCGCGAGGTTAAAAGTTTTACGATAACATGGAACCTAAAGTGATATTTACTTTGTTCTGAATAATTACAGCCAACGAAGTGTTTGTCGATTAAAAAAACTGCTGTGGAACAGAGTACTAGCGGGTGAACCCGTAGACAATTTTTATTCAATTTATTTCAATATTAATCATAAGCAGTGGACAGAAATTTTCATATGAATAGCACTAAAATTTGAAACGTGTTCAGTGGAATCAGCATTCTCTAAAGAATTAAGATGAGCTGAAGAAAAAAGATAGCATTCTTCTTTTATTAAGCTAATTTTAGAAGTACAATTTCCCGTTACTGCGTACTTTTTTTGATATTGCTGAATAGATTTCGCAGTTGTAGTCGAGGTGCGAGAGTATGAGCTTTCATTTAAGAACATAAATAGAAAAAGACTTCATGGGCAGCATTATGGCATTAAAAATGCAAATGGTCCAATTGGCCCTGACAGCATTAGTAGCTCATTTGCAAGTGGCGTGCTAAAGTCAAATCAAATTTCATGCGATCGGCGGGCTAGTGATTAGTACGACATTAGCGTGACGTTTGTGCTGTGACAGGTGATTTTGCATCTGTAGTGCTGCACCTGGACACCTGTGACCGTGCACCTGCAGTGCTGCACCTGGACACCTAAGACCGTGCACCTGAAGTGCTGCACCTGGACACCTGAGACCGTGCACCTGTAGTGCTGCGCATGGATACTGTGACCGTGCACCTGTAGTGCTGCATCTGGACGCCTGTGACCGTGCACCTGCAGTGCTGCACCTGGACACCTAAGACCGTGCACCTGCAGTGCTGCACCTAGACACCTGAGACCGTGCACCTGCAGTGCTGCACCTGGACACCTAAGACCGTGCACCTGGACACCTGAGACTGTGCACCTGTAGTGCTGCACCTGGACACTGAGACTGTGCACCTGTAGTGCTGCACCTGGACCATGAGACCGTGCACCTGTAGTGCTGCACCTGGACACTGAGACCGTGCACCTGTAGTGCTGCACCTGGACACCTGAGACCGTGCACCTGTAGTGCTGCACATGGACACTGAGACCGTGCACCTGTAGTGCTGCACCTGGACACTGAGACCGTGCACCTGTAGTGCTGCACATGGATACTGTGACCGTGCACCTGTAGTGCTGCACCTGGATACCTGAAACCGTGCACCTGTAGTGCTGCACCTGGACACCTGAGACCGTGCACCTGTAGTGCTGCACCTGGACACTGAGACCGTGCACCTGTAGTGCTGCACCTGGACACCTGAGACCGTGCACCTGTAGTGCTGCACATGGATACTGTGACCGTGCACCTGTGGTGCTACACCTGGACACTGAGACCGTGCACCTGCAGTGCTGCACCTGGACACCTACTAGCAAAGCTAACGCATCACAAGCAGTGTTCATTGTAGCAACGAAGTATCCCTGAGACAGCAACACTGACCTCCGCTGGCGAAGCTACTGCAGCCTTTGATTACGCGTCCTAACCAAGAAAACAACTTCCTCGCCGGAAGGTAACAACTCAAAACGTCCATGCTGGAGTCCTTTTGTAATGTCACCGACAAGGAGGCCTTTGAGAGGATCTCAGACTTGCGCCAAAACGTCCCTACTTGCAATCCTTGGTGCCGTTAGTACTACCCCGTATAGTTCATAGGCAATTCTTCTCAAGTGCTCATTCAACTATATTTTTTCTCCAAAAATCATCACTTCGTCTGTAAATTTATGAACCAGCTTCGTTTGCTTGTTGCTAGGCCTGTTCATACGTCGTCACAGGATAACGGCGCTCGATGACAAGCTAAGATGCTTAGGCAGACTATCCAGTTCCGTACGTGCGATTGTTATCACCAGCGAGCGAAGCGAAGAGTGGTGACAATGTTTCCCTTTGGCATTTAAGTAGATATATTTATTGGTCTGTTCACCCAAAAAGAAAGCGAAGGAGTTGAGCAATGTTCATAATTTTTTTGCAAGAAGTCATGGAGTTGACCTGGATGTGAAAAATGCCAAAAATCTAGAGTAAGCGGGCTATAAAAATGACGGGGTTGAAATTTGCTCCCGTCCCCCACCGCGGGTGATGGTCGTACACCACGAGGCGTTCTAGTTTTCTAGAGGCATTGATTGACATAAACCTGTTGAGTAGGCGGGGCTTATGTCGTGACGTCACACACTGAGCCACAATCCGTTGGTTTATATCAATTGTGACGTCATCGCAGGTGGTCGGTTAGTTACGTCACGATATGAAGTCGATCAAGCACCCAGGCTCTGAGTCTCCACCGCCATACTTGCTGCAAACGCTAAATTCGGCACCCTAACAAGATTTTCGGCCGGCGCGGGTGCTAAAATGGTAAAGAAAACAGCACCAGAATTGGTCGAAAGTTTTTCTAGGCTTGGCAAGTCAGAGATAATATGGGAAATATGTCACATATTCATCCCGCCTTTTAGTGAATAGGACACTTTTACTATACCAACTAACTGGTGTGAACGCGTCTAAGCCATAACACTCATATTACTATTCTGGAGCTCTACGGGGTTCATTTACACCTAAAACGAAATTTACAAGGGAACGAAAAATGGCTACCATGAACTTGAGGTCGTCCGGACACTCGCAGCTCGTTAATACATGCTTCATTTCAAGAACAGACAGATGCAGAAACACAGATACAGACCTAGTTCCCAATACAGCCGCACGTCCGCATGCGCTGAAGCGGTTAGCAGCAACAAGCCTTGGAGTAAAATACATGCAGCAATATCTGACCTAACCATAAGCCTGGCATTATAATAGATAGCTGGATAGCCTAATTTAACTAATGCACATCTGTCGGGCTACATTTCCATCAATCACTGTGCACAAACACTCCCTCGTAGGAAGATATTAACATACGTGGTGTAGTCAATTTCCTAATTAAAGATGGCCGCTTCTGCTGGTTACCGTCGATGACTGACGGTTTCTTTCTTCTTTGAATTCTTAAGCAAGTAAGAACTGAAATCATGACCACATTGTTCTTCTATTAAGCAAATATGACTTGAGTATAGCGAGGCTTGGGCTCAGAATATTCAGTTTTTGATTGTTAGAACGTTTGCAATTACCCGACAAGCAATTACGGTCGCCGAAGAAGATTGAACCCGAATTAAGCTTGTGGGCGGCGCTGCGGCGGCCCAAATATTGCTAGGGTAAGAACATTGTTCATGATTAACACGTTTCTGCTAAAACAACTCGCCTGCAAGTGCTTCTCGTATACTGAAACTACGGTCAAATCAAGGAAATTTGAGGAAATCTCAGTTACCGTACCGGTAGAACACCAACCAGGGGTAAAAAGTAACCTATATTCATATATTCCTACGTTATATATACCAACAAGGCTATACATATATAAATGTTTTGTGTTTTAGGTTAATGTATACATTGTTTACCGGCCAAATCACACAATATGGTCATTTTTCCAATGTTATTATCACGATGAGATTTGCATGCCGCTTTGTAATAAGTTCATACACGACTAGTGATCGGGGGTGTCCTTTGAAGTAGCAAAGTGGGAATGAGTTTTTCTTTGAAATGCGTCATCATTGTTGAGTATCTTATACATTTTACAAGCTGGTAGCTTTTGGCTCGCTTCTAAGCCATTGATTCAATTTTGAAATTAGTGAGTGCCCGTCCCGGCGACGATGCTCTCATCATTCATGGTTTGATATAAAAATTTGGAGGTTAGCTGCGAGATAATCAGCAAGACGGATGATAATCCTCATCTCCCTAATGCAGCGCGGCCAGCACACCCCCACTTACTGAGGAGGCCGCTATGGAGACGAGCTATCGCGACTTAGGGGAGTAAAGACTCTGAAAAATGACTCAACTCTTGCAAATTGATTGGGTGACCTGATCCTGATAAATATTCAGCCTTGGGGATCGGATTAGGATGCCGCATGGCCCTCGGGGGCGAAGCAATTGCGCAATTCCAAGTCGTTGCTTTACCTGGCCTGCTAGCCATCATCGCAGCTGGAGAATTCATTTAAATATTTGGCTTTAGGCAGGTTAGTGGGTTTTTGTAAAAAGTTGTGGGTCTTAAGGCCGGTTCATACGTTAGTCTTTTGCCCTAGATTGATACGTCATGATGTTCGAATGCGTTATAAGTGAAAGTAAAATCGTTTTGAGCGCACATGAAGGTTGGAAATCCACATGCACTGGTTCTTTTTGCGGATAAATCGCCTTTGGGACTCAGAAGAGGGTACGGCTTCAGTCGATCAAAAATTGCCTGAGTTCAGGAGCCACGAAAGGAAGGCTAATGTGAAAACTGAGCTCCATATGGGAAAGGCAGTTGCTCCTGCAGAATATCAATGAAAGAAATGCTGCCGATACATTGTTAACTATTGTTATGTCTATATGTAAACTAGAGAAAAATGCATAGCAGAGGTCGAATCTTCCATTATTTGAAGATTTTTTATATTTTGCCAGTGAAACTTGCTCGTGAATCCGACTTAAGGACTAATATTTAGCAAATCTTCAATTCTATACACAGTTGTGTTTGCAAAGACCAGACAAGAATGGATCTAGTGCAGAAAACTAAAGTGTGGGCTGGTCTTAAAGTATCAAAGTTTCCGTAACCTACGATTGAGCATTAGATCTGCCTAATATGGAAATGGAAGTGTATGCAGTATGATTCAAAAATGTGCAACATGGTGAAGCTTGGAGAGAGGATGGAAAGTTCTTTGATTAGGGGAAACACAGGAGAATAAATTCTGTATCAACCGTAATCTGTACGGAGAACATTTTTCGCAAATAATTATTATACTGAAAGCATATACCAATAACAAATAATTGAACGTGAGATTGAAAATTCATTTGCGTACATAAGTCTGCTCTTCCAACTAGTGAAATCGTTACCCGGTGTAGTCCAGTCTTACCTAATATCGTCAAACTTACTTCATCACTTCCTAGCTTGATTAATTATACCTAGGTTGACGTTGGTTCTTGTAACCTCCCTTAGCAGCGGGCCCACCGACCTCCTTTCCGAAGCACCAAGTGACCTCATACAACAACATTTCTGCCTGCAGAAAACCGGCGTGCTGCTCACTTGAGCACAAAATCTGAAACGTGCCCGGCTTTGCGAACAACTGTTTCGGTGTTTGTACCTCGATGGCCTTCAAGTTTACGTGTTTACGAACTGACACTCATCTCAAACTACAAGAACTTTTGGAAAAATAACACGAGGCAATTCCTGTAGGACAAACACTGTAGTCGTTTGTCGGGAAATCAAAGGCAACTATGCGATGTCTGTGGTTATAAAATGAGCGGTATCCGAAAATATCAGATAATTGCTTTGATATTTTTGATCAGGTGCCGTGGAGCCATTCCCAGGACGGTTAAATTACACGGGCTGTAAAATTTATGTTTCGCAGTTTGTGCTCTCTTCCAAAATGGGGCCCCTTTTTTGGTTTGCTGGATTAGAAAAATTTATTTCGTAAACTTCACAAAGCGTTGTAACTTAAGCCGGGGTGACACTATGCCATCGCACGCTCAACATCTGAGCGGAAGCTTAGCTTACACGTTGTCCCGATACGCAGTGAAAGTCGGCAGCAGGATTCGTATGGAAAGTATTTCCGTTAACTCCGAATTTCTGAAATTTTCCACATCGTCAATACTTTTTAAGGTATTTTATGTATCATTTATCGTAAATAATATGGCTTAGCATGATCTTTTCACATATATTCTACTAGGAAAGGTTTCATTTTAATGTCAAGAATTATTACAGTTGTCATTTGTGTGAAATAATTTACACAAATAGTGGAAAACTGGAGAAGAAAACTACTTCATTGGCAAAGTCAATTACATATACATACATGAGTAAGGAGAGCTTTTTGAAATGAAAATAAAAATTTGTATCTGATATATACCTAAAATATTTTACCTCTATTTGCAGCTATGAATATGCATAGTAAGAAGAAATAATAAATATTTGTTTTAATGATTGTTATCAAAGTAAATTGCGTCCTTATACCACCATCGTTTGCGCAGCGAAGATAGAGGCGGGTATTTTCATGGTGAAATTCGAGAAAACTGCTTCTGAAAGAAAAGGTTTTTCATTTTCATTTCGATTTGAATGAAACTTGGTACATATATTTAAAATCGGAGGAGAATGTGAGTTAGACTCTTGTACTTTTTACCATTTTCACCATAGAACACGAGTTATTCAAAGAAAATGGGAATTTGGGCCCCCACCTTCCCCTGAAAAATTTATTTTTTCAACTTCGAAATGTATCTCCTCCTACAGTTTTTGAGCTACAGAAATAGTTTTGGTATCAATAGAAGCGTCTTTTAACTCTCCAGATCAAGGAATCGATTGGTGGTTTCGATTTTTGGATTAGTAAATTATTTGGACCGCACTTTGTCACAATAACTTATTAATTTTTTCACTTTTTTGCATTCAAAAACTATATTGAATATCAAAACCTCCAATTGATTCCTTTACAGGGCAACAATTTTCACTACTTTTGGTTGAACCATAAACAGGCTCTCTAGCTCAAAAACCCTAGGAGGAGATGCATTTTTCCTAACACTATTATTTGTATATTTTTTCTCTAACTCATTTTTTGCGCAAAAAGTAAGAAAAGTGCACGAATACAAACATTTTCTCTTTCAATTTTACGTACATGAGCCAAGTTTCAGCCAAACCAGATGGTAAATAAAAAAGTTTTTTTGAGAGTACTCTCCCCTTAAAGCTAAAGATCAATTCAACTTGACTGAACTCTCAACTGGGAAATCCACGCACACTGGATCGTGTTACAGATACAGGTCAACTGGCTTCGTTCAGAGGAGTAAGTACTGCTTCAGTCGACCACGGGATTTTAAAAACAATGGCGTCATAGACAGAAGGTTCAACGACACGTTCCCCTTTCCCTCCCCATCTTTGAAAAGGTTAGTGCCCCCACGGCAGCTGTGCATACATATCACTGCTGAATAAGTGCGCCCAGCGTCACAAAGAGCTAGCATGCCCGGTTCATCACTGTGCGTGCGTTCAAGTAAGCTTTCTTGCCGCGCAACAACCACCAGAAGTACTACACGCAGCACTATATAACCTAACCTCACCTTACCTAGCCAAACCTAAAATAACTTTAACTAACCGTACCTAACCTAACCTAGCCTAACCTTACCTCACCTAACCTTACCTAACCTAACCTGATCTGCGATATAGCGAGCAGGCACAGCACACGAACTTGAACGCTGCCCGCGCGTACACCGATGACCGTACACAAACGTACATAGCGCATGGCGAGTTTGACGCCCCTGACTTGTCATCGAACCCAACATCAGTGTCGCTTGTGTCCAGCACGCAAGGCTGCTGCTGCTGCTGCCGAGACAAGAGGCAGGCACAAATAACCAAATTTTGCTGATGGTAAAAGAAAATCCTAGTTCCTGTACAATTTGAATTTTTTGCGGACATATTCGTTCTCAGAATGAGTGCTCTACTATTATTCTGCATCTGGATCAATATGTGTGTTCAACCATACTCAAGTACTAAGTTACATACTCGAGTCTGTTCATCCGTCCATCCAACTATTCGTGTGCTTGTAATAATAACAATCTACTATATAATAATTCACGTCGTGTTGTTATTTATTTATTTATATATTTATATCTTTCCTGTCACGCTCTATGGGAATAAGATAGGAGAAAATTCAGATTTCAAAATGTAAAAAAAAGTGGGGAACCTTGCAATTTTTTTTCGGCGAAAAANTTCTTAGGCAGAATGCTGAATTTTCAATAAAGAAGCCTTCTGAACAGTAATAAGCACAGGAGACAGCGGGGGTTTTCCTGAAGGGCTAACTTACTGCCGTCATTTATCGAACACGTGCGCCAGTCATTAATAACCCAATATGTCGTCATTTACAATGACGGCTCGGGACACTAGTAATATAATAATAAACATAACCCCCTTGGCGGAGGAAATAATAATGATGATTTAATATCTCGCATACAGTGGATTATGTTGCTCGCGTTTGGTGGATTTGCGCGATCGATCGATCGCGCTGCGCGTTTGGTGGATGTTGACATCATGTTGTCGGTATTACCGGCATTAAAGCCCATTCAACCTGATATAAGCCCAAATTACAGCCCATCCAATCCCCTCCGTTCCTGACAAAAAAAAAACAAAAGGTAAATTTTTAAACTTGCTAGGTGGTAACGCGCACAACAGATACACCAAATGATGTTTTTATTTTCCCGAATTCAAAAATTTTAAGGATCTGGTAATATAAAAAACGAGAAGTAGTTGTTGGTGACACTCAATTTCAGAATCCCGTGTACGAGGCAGAGACGCTGTTGCGTCGCCACCGAGAGGCTGTTGAGCTTTTAGCATTAATAAACTCCAACTTCTATGACGCTCGGGCTTTCAAAATATAATGATTGGATTAAAAAAAATCAGTCTTGAGCCAGTAGCAGTTGTATCGGGGTAAATAATAATAAGAACAGCGCACATCATTCGCAACGTGCTCTGAGCCTTAGGTCGCGGGATGTGACCCGGCGCCAGAGTGTAGAGCTGAACATCGCTCAACCGATCCAATTTGGGTCGTGAAATCCCTTCGATAATAATAATATGCTTTAGTAGGTACACATAGGGAATGGTACACAGGAGACAGCTTAATAATGAAGTTACACAAGATACTAATGTACTAAAGTGGGGCTGAGTTTTAGTGCTGACTAGCTGACATTAGCGAGGACTGTCCAGTATCGCAATGATATTCCCAATTAGTTCTAAGATATCGTCTTACTCGCGACCTCAGTGACGAGCGGTAGTACCACGAATCACCTTACGGTTTTAGTGAAGAAATGTGCAAGAGTCGTTATTATTTGCTGTGCCATTTTGGAACGTCTAATGGAACAAGCACTTAACGGAATCACGTGTTCAGCTATTGATTAGAATACAGTATATAATGATTACGGATCGAGTCTCTCCGAAATCAGGACGAGTGAATTAGAAGATATGGAGAAGTCGCCGGCAGTGCTGTGTATGCACGGCAAGTGTTAGCCTTAGTTGGGAACGTGAGCTGTATTTCATATCTAAGAGGTGTAACAAAAGTTTACTTAATGTGGTTCTGAACATCGTAATATTTTCATACTCAGGAATTTTAGACGGAGTGAGTAAATAAGAAGGACACGGAAGCAGGAGCATCTTGAGAGCCGCCAGTTCAAAAGTCACTTACCTGGTTGGGATTGCATTCGACTAAAAATAATAAAAGAATAAAAACTAGCTGGAACCTGTGGAAATTCCACACATCAAGAACAATGCTTGGCAGTGATATCTCAGAAACCCGTATTGTCCTAATTTTTCCCTTACTGGTATTGAAGGAACCTGTGGAAATTCAACAGAACTTGGAATTGTTCCTCAATTATGTTGCCCTCGTACCCGCATCATACATACGAAAAAAAAAAAACTAAGAAAAAAAAGTCAGGCTGTGAATTATCTACTAAAGACTAATTGAGAACCCAGACGGGTAGCTTCTACGAACAGCTTAGCTCTGCCTCGAGATTGGTGGTGTGCTAAGAACAATTTTTTATGACGAAAATTAAATTTAGCCTGTGCAATACTAAAAAGTCATCGATTTACTAAGGGAATGCACTGCACGTTCTTACCATTTTAGAAAGTAGTAGACTCGCAGGATGATTCCATTTTAAAAAAGCCTCCTGGGTTCAGAGTTTCATAGCAATGAACCATCGACGAAAACTCGAGCGGCTGGAGCTATGTAGATGAAACTTGTATCCTGTATACCAACTTATGATGCAAACTAGTGTCCCGAGCCGTCATTGTAAATGACGGCATATTGGGTTATTAAATGACTGGTGCACGTGTGCGATAAATGACGGCAGTAAGTTAGCCCTTCAGGAAAACCCCCGCTGGCTT
>LQNS02276499.1:5194145-5208563 GCA_001587735.2 Parhyale hawaiensis
CCCCAGCAACCAGAGTTTTAAACAAGAAAAATCAATAAAACTTACAATAGCCTTTAAATGGTCATGATGCCTTTGACGTTCCTCTTCTTTACCTCGAAGCTGTCGCCTTTTGTACTTAGGATTTCCGACTTTTCCGTTATAGACAATATAAATAATAGTAAAGAACTTAGGGTGCTGGAATCAATACACATACATCGTGAAAAACCGTCCCTAAATGCTCAAATATCTGCAGTTCCGCTACACATTCTGCCTTAGGTTAACAATGCATTTGGTCTGATTTTAATCTTCTATAGTATTTTGGTTAGTTAGGTTTACAATTCATTTGTCTGTTTTTCTTTTCCTGGAGTATTTAAGTTAATTACTATAGAAGAAAGGTTGCTGGACTCTGTATGTGTTATAAGGTTTACAACAATGAAAGACATTGGTTGTATTCGTCTGTTCCAGCCCTCAAGGTCTCAAGGAGGATTACACGTGCTGCAGTTGACGCGCACTCTTTCACTTTAGAGACTATTAGATGCAGAACTCGTCAGTTCAGTCGGTGCTTTGTGCCCTGGTCTGTTGGGGTTTGGAATTCGTTGCCGGCGTCGGCTTTCGGTCGTGTTGGCCTGCAGGCGTTTAAGTCAGAAGTTAATGGTTTTTTGTTGGATTCCCTTTAGCAGCATTTCGCGCTTCCCGGTGCTGCAAACTGCTTCATTTGGGTTGTACTACCTGTCCGTGGCTGTCCAGGCGTGGAGTTTTAATAATAATAATAATAGTAGTGACTCTTACAGTACGGCGTTTCCTTAGTATTTCCTTTCTTGCGCTTACGCAGCTCCATGAAGGAGTTCTGCCATTTTGCTACAGCTCTGCTTCACTATTTCTGCATTATTCCTCCGAAACCTGTTCGGCAAGGAGACTTGTTGAGTCCATTCAGGAGCTTATTACGCTGCATGTAATTAGATGAAAGGCTACCTGAGCTTGTATCAAAGGATACACAGGAGTTACTGCAGCAACAGATCGTTTTCGGACTTACAGTGAGGAGATCAAAGCAATGTTGGTGCTAAACTTCCAAGTCTGTGCACAATGCCTTTATCTCAGGATTATCTTACCAGCATATGGCTGCAAAGTTCATGAATAGCTCATATTCCAACTAAACAATACTTGACATGTCCATTTGAATGCCAGATTGATCCTACGAGTAATAGATATAACTTGATAAAATTAATTCTAAATAACTAACACTTGGAGTCTAAACTAAAAGCATACTGGAATTTGCTAAGGTAAATTCTAATAATAAATACAAGGTGGACGAATAAAAATTAACGTTTGGGGATAAATGAAAACCCCATCATTAGAACTACAGCAAAACTAAACCTTACAGCTTAAAATTAAAATATCTTATTTCCTATCGAGGGGAGCATATGTGTGATCAGGGGGGAGTCTAAGAAGCGAATGAACTGGGATGCGTGGAGAAGCCAGATGTCAGCTCCTCTACAGTCGACGGATGTGGAGCTAATCAAGGGTTGTATGAAGCGGAACAGCTGAGGTCATAATGTTGAGGCTTGGTCTTGTTCTGTGGATGTAGAGGGACTCTAATGTTGTGAGCTCTATTGGATTAGAAGAGTCAATGATTGAGAAGCTATTCTTGCTGATGGGATGGTTGTTTTGCTCAGCATGTAGGCAGGGAGCGGAATGTGAACGTTTTGCAATTTTAAACCGGTTCGGCTGGATATACCTAAATGTTGGTCAATGCGGGCTCTGAAATGCTGCCCAGTGCTTCCGATGTTTGAGGTATTGCATACTCTGCATTTGAAACGGTAAATAACACTTGACAGCAATTTTGTGGATGGTTTGTCTTTAAATTTAAAGGAGGACCCTATGGTAAACGTGTTTTTGTACGAAAATTTAAAATTTATATTTGGGTAGGCTTCAGATAGGAACATCTTCAATGTGTTTACTGCGCTAACAGAGGCTTTGTTGTACTACGGAAGTGAAGTCTAGTCTAGTCTAGGAAGTCTAGTTTTCGAACGGAGGGTTGGCTAATGGCGGGACCGAACAGTTTGTTTAGGAACAATTTGCTGTACATGCCTAGGTAGTGGTGCGGATAACCGTTATTTTTGACGAAAGCAAACTGTTTCGTACTGATGAAAGGAAGGTGTTTATTATTGTTACTCCTCCAAAAAGGTTGTGATTTTGTCGAGTTTGATTGTTTATCTGTTTGTTATGCAGGGATTTTTACGAGATTATGGAATAGCTACGTATGTTAGGAGGAGCAAAGAATTGACTTTTGGTGAGCTATAGCTCTTATGTCAGTATGATAAAGATTATAGATGACCGAGGAAAAAATTAGATAAAAGGGGAAAAACCCCAGCCAAAGAGGCGTTCCTGCAGGCAAGCAAACACGCATTCTGTTGCCTGTTCTGCGGAGCTTAGAGGCGTCTAGCTAGTTGGGGCGGAAGAAAAAAGATTATGGATTGAGGTGGCCTCTGAAGCTTTGGCCGTTAAGAGTTTGTGGCTCCCGGAGGAGGTGTTCTGAGCTATGGAGGATGTCTCTGCTAACATTTGTCAAGACGATTGTTAAACGCGTTGACTGTCTCCGTACCGACAACGTCGGACGGTAGTCTATATCAAATGTTCACTGTGAAATGCGGAAAGCACTGCTGGCTTAAGGTTATTCTTAGAACTTTTTTAAAGATTGTCGGCAGAGTCATGGGTATTTCTTTTTCAAATACGTCAAATGCTTCAGGAAACATTAATTGTTTAACAGCAAATAGAAAATAGTGCAAAGCACTGTAGTTTTTTATGAATGCTTTTAATCAGGGCATATTATCTTATATTCGTGTTATGTACTCCACCCGCTTAGCGTAGAGGTTATGACACAACTGAGGAAGAGGGAGGTGGGGGAGGGGCGTAAAACAATAACTAGGCATTGGACGCATCATTTTAGATAGTCGCAGATGTCAGCATATGTGTATAGTAATGAGAGTAGTCTTCTAACCGTGTTTACCTTGCCTAATTGTCCGAATGCATTTCTGCGTTATCTATCATGCGGACTTTGAACAGCTTTCCGAGTTATAAATCGCTGGAAATGGTAAAATAATGTAAAAAAAACATTACTTGTGACACTTTTTCATGTCAAATGATTGACGGTTAATACCATACACTGAAAACTTTGGCTAGATACGCTGTATTTACAAGGAATCTCGAGAGTATTCAGACGATTCGCTGGCAGCCGTGGTTCCCGCCTTTGGATCAGCAGGTGCCGGGTTCTAATCCCATAAGCGTCATTGGTTCACGGCAGGAAGGGCATCCGGTGAATAAAAGGCCTAAGCTTTAGTAAAAGTCCTGGCATCAGCTGGGCATCGTCCAAGCCCATAATCCTTACTTGGGAGATACGGGAGATCGTGACGTAAAACTGATTCATTTAGAGTATTATCTGTGCGAACGCGTCCAAGAGACTAGCGTGTGAACAGGCCAAATACTAGGCTGGACATAAGCGTCATTCAGCGGATATGTGACTGTGCCCGTAAGTAGTCACGATCGCTGTTGTTGAGTAAAAAAAAAACAGTGTGATGGAGCGTCAGTGGTAACGGTATTAACGATAATATTAGTAACCATCCCGACAGTAATAATGCACCCTACCAAGCGATAGTGCTAACAGAAGTAATAATACTAGAAATTATAATAACGATGTGGCTCGCTTCAGACCGGAAGCTGATGTTTGGGTTCAATGTGTAGATGAAAACATGAACGGAACACATGACGTTTATTTATTTTTTTTTGCTGCAGCTTATGCATTAATTAACCCTTAACGGCATTCGTTTTTCCTCATCTTGTGTCAGACCTTCCAATGCAGGAGTCCGTCAAGGGGGTCGAATACCTTTAAGGGTTAAGATGGGTAGTCTAATCAGTTTTAAAATGATTGCTAAAAGAAAGAACATAGGGATGATGAACTTGGGAAAGACATTTTATGAATGCACACATTAATCGAAAACTTTATCGTTTACAACACAAAATGTATACTAAACCCCCCATTCAAGAAAAGCATAAACTCAAAGTAACTATATGTACATGTAAGGCCAAGGCCTCACTATCCAAGCGCACGCTCAACTTGTAAGAGAAGTGCAGCTCCCACTTCGTCCCAATGCACAGTGGAAGTCAGCAGCATAGATACGTTAAAGCGAAAGACGAGCGAGCTGAACTTCTGCTCATAAGTTGTGCATGCGATCGTGTTGTGTAGTTTTGGCCTTACGCGTCCTTACAACAGCATGTACTGCAGTAGTTAGGGACAGCCAGTGGAGTACCCACAGGGATGTAGAGCTCCTAGTGTGTCCGTGTATCTGTTCTTCGGCACTCTGGGGTTGTACGGTCGTGGATTTTCTCAACATCCTATTGGCAGCCCTGGCCTCAGAAGCGGAAGGCAAGGACGTTTAATAGAATGAAAACGCACATTTCTCTGTCTGGGCCAAGAAAAAAGTGGTGTGTCGCAGCTGCCATTACTTTGTTGGACTTCGTTGGTAGTACATTAGTGAGCTGGCAAGCAGTTCAATATATTATGGTAAGTATATGCAGGTGGGTCTTGGGCTGCGAAGTCCAGACATTCAGCATGTTGGGTCTCGTGTTGCGTGTGAGATGAGTCGACTACGATGTGCTGACCGTACTACGCTTTTTTGGAATATTAGATAGTTAGAATGAGCTGATTATTGATTTTGACTCGATACTACCGTATCAATGATGCAAACAAAATGTACTAAAGTTTATGATGGGGATTAATGCTTTCAACTTAGGACGTGATAGTGAAAATGAAGTTGATGCGGTCATAGTGAATGTTCTGATGTAGTTGTTGTACATGCAATATTTTTAAGAAAATGTTTCATAGTCTGACCATATTCAAAGCTGCTTGAATCCCTTAAGAGTGCGATTCAAGTGTAAGCCTAACATATACAGATAGTTGAGTTAGTACATGACATCGTCGCAGAGTTGGTGGAGTCTGTTTTTTGTATAAAATCTGTAACTGCCCCAGTCATCCACTGTCTGAATTTCTTCCAGATCCATTTGTTCGGGTGAGGTATACTCGGCGGACTGTTGCTCTTCATGAGTTTGCCTTGGAACCGTTACGATGCCGTACGGGCCAGTGTTCCCGTTCGTTTTTTCCATCGTGTGTGGATGTTTGGAATGGTCTTGATGGCTCTGTCTNGATCTTCTTTTTTTCATTCTTTTGTTTTCTCCACCCGCTGGGCTGGTTGCGTGGGGGTTTGTTAACCTCATGGAGTTTCTCCGTTCCTACGTTGCCAGCCTGGTGTGATTTAATAATAATAATAATAACCGGATAAAGGACATGCGAGCTCAACCAAAGCATTTGCGTGCTGAAAGTACCTGAAACCCAGCTACGAAGGGCCAAACAATGAAACGAAGCACATAGCTGACTTGAACGCATGCACCCCACATGGCTGACCACAGATCCTGCTGAGATCAGCTGGAACATGCAGCGCTGACTAAACTGAAGAGTTTGCCACCAACTGTCACCAACGTAGGAGATAGAGCGACAACCGTAGTCCTAGCTTTAACTAGCTGATTGTCAGGAAAATAACATGGTTAGATTCATTCGAGTAGCAAAAAAAAAAAAGGACCCCAAGGGCATAAGACCATCACCCGCGGTGGTGGGCAGCAAATATTTTTTGATTGCCAGCTCTCTTTAGAGTTCTATTATTTTCACATCTAGGTCAACCCGCTTGACTCCTTACAAAAATTATGAACATTGCTCAACTTCTACTCCCTCTTTTTAGGTGGAAAAACATACATACCGACATATAAGCTTCAATCTTTTACGAAAACATTATCTTCGCTTCGCTCGTATTTTATGTTCGACGTGTCAGTTGCACTGATTTAACTCTAACTAGCTCTCCACTCGATGGATATTTCACTCGAAACTCACAATTCCTGTTTTATTTAACTACGCACAGATCGTATCGTTGCATGATTCCGAATCGTCTAAGCAAAATGGACTTCAGTTTCGAGGTTGCTGTTCCAGTCGTTCACGTTCCTCTTTGTGTGGAAAGAGCGACAAACCAAAAGCCACAAATATTCTGGTCTTGTTAAAAACTCACGACTTGCTGAAGCAAAAATGCATCATTGATTGGCTATCGAACTGCAGTGTACAACAGAAAGAATAATTCTATAGGAATTTATCAGAATGCTGTGGTAATTTGGTGAAACGTTATTTCGACACCTCTTCGAGCAAAGTCTGGAGCAGTATACATACTTCATTTGTATAGTCTATAACTGTATATAGTCATTCAGGTGAGATCAAAAAGTGAAAGTAAACTCTAGCACTGAAGGTAATTGGGGTTACTGTTTTTAGGCTGAAATATTCAAAACTTGGAAATTTTGAAAATGAATATCGCGTTTTATTAGTGGATTCGATGAATACCAACTGGACATACATATACTAATGCGCATGGTAGCATATGAATAAAGCGAGCAATGCGTTTGCGTGAGACTAATCATCGAGTCCGACACGCTTTCCATTAACATCTTAGTAAGTATTTGGCATTGGAAAGAATTAGCTACATGAGTCAGACACCTCAGCTGAGGCAACATACTTCAGGTGAATCAATTGTGAGTGCGTGTGAATGCAGGTTGTGATACTCAGGTGAAACAAAAATAGGATATTTCAGGTAAAATAAAAAAGTAGGGTAAGTACACTTCAGATGACAAGGTGAAGGCACTTCTGCTGAAACATGGCTGAAAGCCCTCAGATGAAACAAGAATAAGCAGGACACTTCAAGTGAAACATATGTGAAACACTGAGTATGAAACAAAGGTGTGCCGCTTTAGGTAAAACGAGAGGAGACACTTTTGAATAATAACGTCAAGATCACAAAGACGGTGTGATCTAAACTGAGCTGAGACAGTGATACTAGTTCATAATGCTGATACCACACGCTAGTCAAATGAACGAGTATCGTCAACTTTTCATTCGAAGGTGCTGATGTGCTCATTCAAATAGCACTCACTTGCAAAGAATCTAGAGTTAGAAATCCCCCCCCCCCCAGATATAATGATATGTCCAAAAGTTAACTTACGGCACTTGCGAAGTAAAACTAAACTGACGGTAAACATTTTTACACCATTTCTTGGTAATCTCAAAGCTGTGTTAACAGGAGTTCAACTTTAATGTTCGGACGAAAAGATAACGATGCTCGTTCTTTTGACTAGCGTGTGTCATCGCCAAAGACTGCACATTTCAATTGGTTGGTTCAATTGGTGACATGGTTTTACCTTGTAAGGGAATGGAAAATACCGGTAAACAGTGCTCCAGTAGTAACAATTATAAGTCGCATAATAATTAGAGAACCATCTCACGCAGATGGTTGTGGAATTTGTGTTGCCATTGGCCTTGAGACACCGTCAACGAAGGTGAGCATCGTTAGGCATCCCCGAAAGAATTCCCTTAAATTTACTTAACGTTTTGTTGCGCTTTAAAACTTAGATGGTTCGCTAAAAAGTCTCTGTTCCATTTCAGAGGAGCTTCCGTTGTTCGTTCTTCGAACCTTTCCCTCCATTCCGCCCCCTTACACAGCATAATACCATTGCACATGTGCACTTTCTTGGAGCGTGTCTATCGTGTTCGTGCTAGATGTGTCAATATATATCACCTTTCATTTTTATTTCTTCTTTGTTCCTTACGATCATAGGCTCGTATTCGAGTAGTTGGCATGGTTATTGCCATAACGGGGGAGACAGCGCAGTGTACTAACTAATGATTGGCCAACACCCGAATAACCTCCTGGGCATTGTCTCGCAGGAAGCAGAGGAATACCGGGAATATTCACGTGCACTCCAATACTCTATTAATACAGTTTTTGGTGCCAAGAACGAGTATGACTGCAGCTGAAACTGCGGCAGGGACAGGGACACGTGCGCAACTGCCGCAGTGCAGCACAGGAAAGTGGATCGGAGTTTTCGTTTTTCCCTTTGGAACAAAAACGTCAATATTTTGAAAAGAAGCAGTTGTCAGGGCTAATTAAGTTCTGGCTAACATAGTCATTGTTGAAATATGACGGTATGGCTTATTATTGAGGCAAAGCAAACATTGGGGTTGCTTGAAGTCAAAGTTCTGTTTTCCAAGAGGTAGAAATTGGAAAATATTCGTCTTATTCGTCAGAATTATATTAATATAGTCTGGTTCGTTGAAAATGCCTGATTCAGAGATTCACAATATATAGGTCTTTATTTGTGGAAATTCTGTTTTGTTTTATCAAATTTTCGTCTTTTCAGCTTCTTAATTGACCCGTCGGAGCGTGCTGCTGCTTTAGGTTAGGTAACATGCGTATGCGTGAAAGCCAAATTCGCCACACTTCAGGCCGTACTGTCGGGCAGTTAGGCATAAACCCCTTCATAATATCGAGCAAGTTAGGTAATTCGTAGGCCTGGTTTGCCTAATTTCCACAAGAAAATGGAGGTCACATTCGCTTTCAGCATGCCTCAAGTATGTTAGATATCACTTTCTTATCCTATTACTCGGGCAGGGGTTAAGGCGAATTTTAACCTAGAAATTTGTCAGATGGTTTAAAATTGCGTAAAATTTTATCTCTTCGGGGCCAGCTCTGTGCATGTTCTGGTTTATCTTCGATTGTGCATTGTACAATAACAGACACGGAAAAACAGACCTCTCACCTTCAAACTTCCATCTACCTAAAAAAAAAGTTATTACTCGACATGAGAACTGCGAAATCAAGCAATATGTAGCCTTAAAATACAGGAAGTTTAATATTATAATTATTGTGGATCAGTGAAGAGAAATCTCACGATGAACTGGGTTCAGTCAGATATAGAATAATCTTATGTGCTCGATTTGATTAAAAAAACTACACAAGATTGGACTCTGAAAGTTTTCTCTTGTCGTAAGTGTGGTGTATCAGTGCAAGAGATTAATAGGCGTGTCATAAAAAGAATACTGTCGCAAAGAAGTATGACTCTTGGCCAAAAAAGGTGCATGGTTTCTGCAGAAGCTCGTATGTGATCGTGCAGACAGTGCAAACAGTGCAGACAGTGCAAAACTATGCCATAATTAAGGCGGAAGTGCAACGCCACAGACAAATTGTCTGCGAGCAAAGCGATTGACACGAACTGAGCTAGAACTTTGGTGTCACGTACCCGCAATCCCTTGAAACCATTAGAAATGTTTCGATGAATCCAAAGGATAGTTGAAGGAAGGTACGCACAAGGCCGTAGCCTGTAAGCTAAAGAGTCTTTAAAAATACGGTATATACAAATAGTTCTTTGTGTTTATTTCTTCCTACTGTTAATGAATTTGTTTAGCACCTTTGCTTCTGCACGGGCTTGAATTTATCTTTTTCACAGAGAGATTAATAAACAATGTAAAAGTAACATCATAGAAAATAAATCGAAGACAGAGCGAACATCTTTAGTAGAATAGACAAGTCAAATTATCGGTTCGTGAGTTGAAAGAACAGAGTAATATGTCGGTTGCTGGTAAGAAAGAGCAGACTCGGCTTGAGTTAAAACATCGTTTTTACTAGAAAGTATCGTGACGTAAGACCATCACCTACGGTGGGAGCAATTTTCATCGCTGTCATTTTTTATGGCCTGCTAATCCTAGTTTTCAGGCATGGGTCACATCGAGGACAGCCCACCAGACTCCCTACATAAAATCATGAACATAGCTCAACTCCTTCTACTTGCTTCTGGGTAGGAAGCAAATTTCATTGCCATCATTTTTTTATCGCCAGCTATTCCAAGTTCTTTCGCATGAGTCACATCGAGGGCCACCCACCAGACTCCCTGCAAAAAATCATGAACATAGCTCAACTCCTTCGACCACT
The DNA here is from genome assembly GCA_001587735.2 of Parhyale hawaiensis. Lineage (NCBI taxonomy): Eukaryota > Metazoa > Arthropoda > Malacostraca > Amphipoda > Hyalidae > Parhyale > Parhyale hawaiensis. Next base: position 5,203,973 of record LQNS02276499.1, read on the forward strand.
TTTTGGGTGAACAGACAAATATATTTAAATCTTCAACGAAAACAACATCACTTCCCTCTCTTTGTTCGCGGGTGATAATTATACACAAATCCTACAGCGTTAGCATTCCGTAACACGATTGCGCTCGAGAGTTCTAGAACATTTTCTTTCTTTCTTTTACAAGCAGTTTAATTGGCATGGAAGGTACAGGCTAACGCTGGCTTCCATGAATGCTGGGTGGCAGGACAAAATGTTCAGTTTGGTCGTATAGTATATACATATTTCAACCATGAGTAAAACCTTTTTGTTTTTACTGCGTACGAAAGCCTAGATAATATATAGGAAATCAGGTCAACAGCATTTATTATGACATCGTATCGATGACAAATGAAACTTGCGAATTGGTAAGCAGCAGCGCTCTATGTAGTAATGGCAGTTACTTCTCCTTGTTGACAACGCGTTGGTTAGCAACGAACTTGGACCGACAATACTACGTACGGGTCACAGATCTGCTGTAAAAACTTGCTAGAGTCAATGCATCGATGAGCTTCGAGGTCCGATGACCACCCTCCAGACAACAGTCATCTATCTTAGTTGGTATTTAGTATTGGGAGGAAATGGTTGTGCGAGTAAGACATTGGAGGCAAAACACTAAACAGAGACGAGAGACATAAGCAAACTTGTTCATATCTGATGGAGCACAAATGCTTACAAATAATGTAAATGGAAAGCAAGAAATAAAATGGATAAGGAATAGGTATCACTGGTTTTAAAAATTACTTAATTAAACTAATATGAGTTTCTTACTAAAGTCAAGCCCCGAAAAGCTGGTGGATGTAGTATATAACACACATGAATCTGCCAAAGACCAGTTTCTGACACATATATACAATTACTCTTTTTTTAATAGTTTATTCTGCACAATCGACATATGTAGGTATTTAATAAGTAATAATTTTGAATGTCCATGAAAATATTACTTCAATTCACTCGCGAATGCCAACTTTCAAATTCGTGTAACTGCATATCGGCCTATTTTCTGTCAGGCTTGAAGGATTATTTTACCAGGTCTGAAGTGCTTTGGAAAAGATAATTTTCACAGTAAGTCACTAAAGTAGTCTACGCGCTATGGTTCTTTCTAGCAGTCCAACAGTATCGTGGCTACGGCTGAAGCAGGTCTTCTTGAAGATGGCTGTATATAAGTTGCAACATGCATTTTATTTTTGCTGTAAGTTCTGTCAATACGATGCAACTGCGCTGCTCTGCCATGTAAAAGGGAAATAGGTGGCCCTCTACTCTTCTGATATTTAGAATGATATCGAAAGTCTGGTTGGCGATGCAGGAGCAGGTTCCAGATGAACTTCTATTATCGACTTCGCAAATGTCTGTGGAAGATACCTAAGTTACAGAGCAGATTATTCCTCTGGTTTTGCATCTGACTACAGCTTAGGCTAGACTTTAACTTTAATTGAAATTCCTGTTAGCAAATAGAAATTAGGCCTTAGTTCGACTGATTAGATTGACGCGTAGGTGTATGAGCACGTATATCTTTTCTGAAGAACTATCAATGAATTATCTTTGCCGATACCATGTTGCAACTGCGGGCTTCTCGGATAACCATAATAAACTCGTTTTAGGAACTCTGTTACTCTACACAACTAAGTGCACACACAGGCCTATCCTTCGCTTAGTTAAGGGCATCGTTACCCTGGGAGTAGTGGTTAATAGGGTCTCACAGTGTGTTTCTTGTATGAAAACACAAACGTAAAACATTACTTAATGCTCGCGTAAGTATTATTTGGTAATATCTACATCTTATAGTGGCCATTGTACCAATGGTTATCAGCTACTACTATTTTCTGGACGATTACAAACTGAAATGATAGGGAAAAATAAAAACAGGCTCTGCGATACAATTTATTTATCATACCTCACTTATTAGAGACCCAGTATTTACATTTTATTTTCTGAAACATGAAGCAAAATAAGGTTTCTTATGCAGCTTATTTTATTCGTGTAATCTGCAGCAGAACTTAACATTTCGAGTTGCTGCAGAAATTACTTACAGAAAATTCATCCAGAGATCATGGCTGTCCAAATAAATGCTATAGCATTTTTGTTGTCAAATTACCTGCTACTTCTGCTGTCGAGCGACCGGCACCCCCTGGCTGTCGAGAATTTGTGCCCCAGCATCAACTGCCCCGTGGGGTACAAACTGTACAGCCCCGACATCGCCTCGTTCAACAACGACAGACACAATAGCTGTGCCCAGTACAGCGGACAACGAGAGTTTCACCTCAAACGCCTGCTGTGCATGTCTTATTGTCTCGGCACAGGCTGTGCGCATGTCTTCTCAAACGACAGTAAGTATGTAAACTCCAGTAGCACAGGGCTTCCAATTCTATGGAAACTTATCGGAGTGCACTTCGAAGAAGTTGGCAAACGCTCATTTGGCAGTGCACTAGCGGCATCTCGGTGTTCGGTTATTTTTCATGTTATCTTAAATTTCTAATTCAGCTGTTGATAAATTCTTAAGCATTGTTTTATTGCTCAAATCGTCAAATTCTCCTCCTCCATCTGTATACAAACAACTTAAATGGAAACGTAAATGCGAGGTAAAAGAAAAAAAAAATGCATACCAAGCTGCTTCTCACTTTGGGCCCAATTCATGCAGTAATTATGTTGTCCCCCATAAAAAAAAAGAAATTCATGTGACTACACAGTTAAGAAAAAGACCACTGATTGGGGGACTCAGATTAACTGTTGTTTTTACTTTTAAAAGCATTAGATTGACAAAGGAAATTTTCAAGCAAAGTGACTTGAAAGCAGTTATGGGACTTTGATGTATGGTAAGAGGAGTGCATAGGAATGGCATAGAGGATTATCAAGGTATTAAGGCAATTACTTCTCGAGGTTGCAGTGGATCATCTGCTAAGATGCAATCGGCATTCCTTCTAAGTGTCTTCCTTTTAAATGTCTTTTAAGTGTCATCTATTAAATAGTGTAATGTACGTAGGCAACCATAAAGTGATAGAAAATTGTCGTCCATTAAATCATGTAATGTAGGCAACCATGAGGTGATGTTACGTAACCAGCCATGGCGTGATGTAGTTTAGACAACAACCGTAATGTCATTTAACTTAGGCAACCATAAAATGATTCAGCTCAGGCAACCATGAAGTGATTTAACTTAGGAAACCAGGAAATATTGTAAAGCAGGTACCCATGCAGTGGGGTAATATAGCCACCCATGAAAGGATGTAATGCGGACATCCACGAAGTGATGTAATAATGTTAGCACCGTGATGTGCTTAAACTCAGACAACCATGAAGCGATGTAACGTAGGCAACCATGAAATGATGCAACGTAGGCAACCATAAAATAACTTTGTATACCTAGGCAATAGTGTGAAATGAGATGGATAGCCACGATGTACAGCTTTAGATAGTTCTAATTATAAAGGGTTGTGTCTGCACCAAAATGTCATTTTAACATCATTTAACAGCTGTCCTGGTAACTCTATCTCATGATTAATTATGCCTGCTTAGTTCATGGCTACCAATATGGCTTCCCTCTGTAGTATTAATGTGGTTTTAAAGCAGTTTTTCAGTTATTCTGGGGTTTCCTAGCCTCCCTTTTCTTGCAGCTATTGGAATGAGCTTTGTCAAAAGCTCTACATACATCAATTTCTGGTGTTATTACTTTAAATTTGTCGTTAGAAATAACTCAATTGTATGTGATACTAAAGAGAATTGCATCCAACATTTCTGTGCCATATTTTTTATAAGAAATTATAATATAAACTAGAAATTATGATGAATTTCCTATGATTCTTTATGTCCGAAGGTATGGCAGTTGTCACCCACTGAAAATATTCAATCGTAAATGTAGCTTCCCTTATCCTCATACGATGAAGAAATTAATCATTGTTTGAGGTCTCAGTGATAATTAGAACTTATTTTATCCAAGCTTACGAAAATCGGCTTCCACGCCCACTTGTGAAAGCCCTGATTTGAATGAGCAGTCAAGGTACTGTGTAGTCTGTGGTAGAAGCATTCATAGTTTTGATAAATTAATGCTGGGGACACACTAGGCATTAACACAGACAACTTGATATATTGATGTTAGACTCGACCGTGATTTATACCACAGTATCAATGCTACCGATTTTAACTATGTATTGAAATGGCCCGCGAGCTGCACATCCGAGCAGTCAGTTGGGAAAGAAATGCATCAACGGCATAATAGAGTTTGACGTCGATAAACAGCGGACTGCGTGGTGTTGGGATTGCAAGCCTTCAGTCAGACACGCTGGCAGCTCTTCAAGACCGGAGTCTCCTCACCGGCCCAGAGTACGGAGGTGGCCGAGGGCAAGCCCATCAAGGCATCTTCTGTAGCCACACCTCAATCTTCTGACTATCAATGGCAAGTAATGTGCTGTTATTTGAAGAGAAGGCTGAATAAAATGCAATTATCCATAATATTGGTAATGTGATTTTTGCACCACACCACAGTTCTTTCCAAAAATTAGTTTCTCAATGTGACACTGCAGCTCAGTCTTTATTGCTGTCAATTCTACCCTGCAGCCATGCAGTATCAAGTTGATCCGAC
>LQNS02276499.1:5209214-5224857 GCA_001587735.2 Parhyale hawaiensis
CCTGATTTTCTTGCACGCATGAAAGTGGTAGAATTTCACACTACTAGCAGGTAAGCAAACAGATTTCTGAAAGTTAGAGCACTCTGAGAGCGCATACCTCTGCCCTTAAAGACAGCGGTAACCAAAATTCAAAGTGGTTATGAAACAATAATTTTCTTTGTATCAACACTAAAATCAAATCATTTATGCGTCTTAACAGTATATCCAACTTCAGTAATTTCCTAATGATCCGTTCCTAACTTTTTGCATCAAGCTGCTCACAAACAATCTGACAAACATTAGTCAAACTCACAAACCGACCCACCGATCATCACCAAAATTTAATCATTTATGTCGTTTAACATTGCTGTGATCTTTTTACGTCCACAATAGGAACAGTTCGCTCCACGCAGCAGTGAAGGAACACACATTAAAAGTTTAGGTTTATTTCATACGTAACGAACAAACTGCAGCTCTAAGAGCCTCAATGGAGGCTTCTACGATCAATAGAGAAACGTAACTTTCCAAAACGCTCAGTGAAAGGATGAAGTTAATTTCAGTTAGGTTTGAGAAGTGACGCAAGGTTCAACGCAGCGCTATCTAACGCAAGTGCAATGGGAAATTTTTAAGAACAAAAGCAATAAACTTTGAAATTAGCAAGTATAAGCTTTGAAGTTAGCAAGTAATAAACTTTGAAGTTAGTAACATATAAAACCTGACTAAGAGATCTGACGGAGTTTGTTTCAAGGTTGCGGTCACGGTACAAGTTGCGGTTACAGTTTCCACGTCGCAGTTACAATTTCAGAGTTGCAGTGAATCTAAGTTTGTGAGTAGCAGTAAATCGAGGTTTCAGAGGTGCAGTAGATCGAGGTTCTGAGTTGCAGTAAATCGAGGTTTCAGAGTTGCAGTAGATCGAGGTTCTGAGTTGCAGTAAAGCGAGGTGTCAGAGTTGCAGTAGATCGAGGTTCTGAGTTGCAGTAAAGCGAGGTTTCATAGTTGCAGTAGATCGAGGTTCTGACTTGCAGTACATCGAGGTTCTGAGTTGCAGTAGATTGAGGTTCTGAGTTGCAGTAGATCGAGGTTATGAGTTGCAGTAAAGCGAGGTTCCAGAGTTACCGCTAATTAAGGTAGAAGAGGGTTACTCAAGGCGCCCGTGGAGCAGCCGCAGCGGCGCCACACTTCAGAACCAGAAGCGTAAGTAACTTGATGACGCCACCAACACGAAGCCAACACTCCGGCCTTAGGGAGGTCAATCGACCGCGCTCTCCTGGAGGCAGGGCACGTGAGGGCACCTCGGAATTCTTCACACGTATCGACACCAGAGTTTAGCTTCAGTAAAGGTAAAATAATGAGGACAGAGTAATCTGTAGTACTTGGTTTCGAGTTACTGAGAGGCTTAAGGCAAAATGAAGAATTAAATACTGGATTTAGAAAGTGTGGTAAGCGCATATGTTCAAAGAACACTTTGGATAACGTGATGGTAAGTTAGTGGAATTTACTTTAATAGGCAATCGTTAGGCATAGATGGATACTTCTGATATAAGTAAAAAAAACCAAATAGAACCTTCGGATAAGCTCAGCCGCTCAGGATCCCCCTATAGCGCTCCTGCAGCACCTCCCTTTCCCTGCCCGACACCGCCCACCTCGGCTGCAGCAAAGCTGGCCAAACTTAGAGAACAGTCAGAGATGCGCAGTGGGCAAAAACTGGATTTTCTAGAACAAGGAGGGGAACAACTATACGGCAGTAGCCAGAAGACAATATACTGTAAAATACCAGACAGATGCGATAAGGAGAAACGTAAGGGGACAATTGCGGATAACTGGCACAAGGGTAAAGCAGTGTAATCTCATAAAAGGTTCTACACAACATTATCCCTTCCAAATACTCTGGCACCTCCGCACCTCAAGTTTTGAAGCGCGGCTTGAGTGGGCATAAACCCTTCTAGCAAAAAGGATCAGGGAAAACACAGGGAAGAGCTTCTAGAGATTAAAAAATGAAAAAGTTGAGCGATAGCGCAAAGCTATCTAAAGATAATGTTGAGAAAGTTGAGCTGGAATTATCCTCTTATTCGCCTTCAGTTTACCGGCAATAAGCTAATTAATGATGCTAAAGGAGAACTCCCAGTTGAGCGAGGCTGCCCCAGGTTAATTCAAAAAAGAAAATAATGCAAATGTAGGGCGGGCAGGCAGTCTTAGCGCTTGATAGATCAGTGAATGAAGAATAGTGGTACAGGAGAGGGTAAGGGGAACGTTACCACTTCCGCGTAGTAAGAAAACGTCACCGCACAGAATGGTTGCTGGAGCAACGCGCGCACTGGTTCTCTTTCCTGCCGTCTGCGTCTGACGGACAACAGACTGGAACTGACTTGGACTGATAGTTGAGTTGAACTGTTTTTAAGTAGGTGAGCCGGCGGCAGACGTCACGTCGTCTGCAATTAGAATAGAGTTGGGAAAATAAGAAACATGAGGATTTAAGAAGGCCGGAAATATTGACGGCCTCGAAAGGCAGTGAATTTTACATTACTAACAACTCCTGTAAATTTAATGAAGATCCATTCTTAACTTTTTGAGTTATTGTGCTAACAAGCTCAAAATTAAAAACCGTGACAAACAGACGAACGAACAGATCACGACAAAAAATTTGGTTATTTAATCTTCGTTATATGCCAAACAACTCATGTAAATTTTATAAAAATCTGTCCATAACTTTTTAAGTTTTTGCACTAAGAAAAATGAGGCTGACAAACAAATGGATAAACGGATCTTCACTAAAAGTTAATCATTTGTTCCTCCCAACATACCTAACAATCCATACAAATTTCGTTCAAATCCTTTGATAACTTTTTGGGTTATCTTAGTGACATACAGACCGGCAGACAAACCCGAAGAAAATATAACCTCCTTGGCGGAGGTAAATATCTGAGGTAATGCCACAAATAAACATTTGCTAACGGAATCTGACAGGTTGTGTACATCTGGTTATTGATCTTCAACGTTTTCATTGATGAGGGAGGCAGCAACAAGCACAGAAAAAAATGAAAAGGGCCGTTTCGTGAGTACGATGCTGCATAAGTGCTATAAGGCATGATATGGATGATATCGACATAGTTCTTCTTGGGCCGCACCACAGTTCTTTCCAAACATTAGTTTCCAAATGCAACAATGAAGCTCAAGATTATCACATTATACAGCACAAATGATACAGTATCTGATACTATTGACAGCCGCTTCAACACTTCTCTGACACCTACACACTCCGGTGATGTGTCAATCTCGCAGGGGCAGCAACGGACTATAGGGAGTCACAAACAAAGGCCTCCGAAGTTATCCGCATCGCTCATGAAGCCAATTCTATTAGAAAGGCTGCAGATAATATCTTGTCTACTTTTCGCTGAAAATTCTCGATTTTTGGACACGTGACGGTGTTGTGCACGAGGTTTTTAAGGCTAACGTCTGTTTAGGGTAAGTGGCCCCATGGAGACGCATTGGTCCAATGGAGACGCACTTGCGGAAAGAAGGCTGTAGCGCGGCTACCAGACGCTGCAAGGAATGTCCTAATACCTGCCAAAAAAGCTGAATATGTCTCCCAAACACCTACTAAAAATAATGTATGATTGGAAATTTTTCACAACGTCCAGCCGCCGTACAGCCCCCCTCACTGCAGGTGCAGCTCTATTGGGCCCCCTACCCTAACGGTAGACAAGGTGAAGGAAGCGGCTGACATTGCTGTAGTTTAGACGGGGTGATTTAACTTAGATGCGCTGCCTCAACTCAAACTAAGGTAAGTGAAAACAAAATTAACGGTGGAATATTCCCGGGTCCTGCTAATTAAGGATAATATTGTGAAGCTATTATTAAGAAAGTGCTGTTATTTTTGCAGGAACGTAGAACTGGCAAATGACGGTAGCACAGCGAATAATAACCACTTCTTCCATTCCGGCTTCTACCCACCAGAGCTGTACCCTTACGTTGTCATAGATCTTCAGAAGCACTACGCCATCAGCAGGATCGAATACTTGCCTCGCACACGGTCATCCACCGCCTACTACCGTGTGCAGAACCTAACGGTAAGCTATAACTGTTTTTACCAACCTAACAAGCAGTAGAAAAGGATGAACATAAACCTCTTCGCTACGGTCAGTAATTCATAACACTTCCACTACTGCCGATAATTTCAGTTATTTGCGCTTCTTGCGGTAATTCGAAACATCCATATATTTTATATATAATTGACTAGTGGACCCGCGCGTGAAAAAATTAACGCAATAATCGATATTTTTTATTAATATAGGCCGTTGCTGAATTTTCTCTCAATTGCTTCATTTTCTTAATTGATCCATAGTCGTGCTGTCAGCCTTAGGTCCTCTTTTCTATGACTTGCCGTTTCCACATTTTCCTGCACACGCTTATCAGCAGCTTTCATTCACTTCTGTTACCTTTCTGCTTCAAGTCTTTCTTGACTACATCGCATAGACGATTCATCTCTCTCTCCATTCGTAGATTGTAGTAGTCTCGTACTCCGTATACGTTCCCTATCTTCCTTCTTCATTAGACGAGCGTCTTCAATATAGTGAGAGGCAGAAGTAAATCTCGAGCAAAACACTGCAATGAACTTTAATGTAACTCCAGCTAGCTTGTATACATGTAAGCGCTCCGTAGCCGAGATACCGTCTTGCGAACTTAAATATCTGCTTCACTGAAGTGCTGAAATTTCTGGGCTATGAAAATTCGCACCGTCACAGACGACAGTGTGAGGGATGATATGCGTGATATGGAGCTGGAGGAACACATGGTAATGGACAGAAATACATGGAATAACAAGATCTGCTTCAGTGATCCTCTCTGAACAGGGACAATATTGCTGTAGAAGAAGAAGAAGAGAAAGACGGTAAGCTAGAAGAAATAGTTGTCTACTACCCGTGAAGAATCATCATCTCGTGAGTGCTCCGTTGGTCATATGCTGAATTTGCGCGTCATGACCTGAGAGAAAAAAGTTACAAAATCGGACTCTAGAAGCTAGAGACATATTGTTCCGATTTCAAGAGGTGTTTCAAGCAAGGCGTGTCTTCGGACAAAGGGATAAGGATCAGCCTTCGCCGTCTTCTGCAACCTTGTCGTCGATTTACAAAATCTGCAGTCCGGCCTATTTTTCGCCTATTTCTTTAACAGCGTGACGCGAAAGATAGCTATGTATAAATATGTAAACAAACAAACTGACGACGGTGTTTATTATATTGTGTTGATTTATAGCAAGGTATATATACGAATGGCATAAGTTTCTCATATTCTCTCTTTTTAAATGAAAATTTGTATAGGAACTAATAGCTTCCTGGCAATGCGGGATTTTCCATTGGCATACAACACACCTTGGATGGACACTGTGTCATATAGGAAGGTATCTTTTCTCAGTGTGAAAATTAGTCCTAGGCACTTTTTCTCTCAGAGCTAGATTCAGTACATTGTACCTACTAGATCAACACGTTTAGGAAGCAGCATTTATTTACAAAAATATCCCTACTATACTGTAGTGTAAAACAGAAGCGCGAAAACACAGTAAACTATAAAAACAAATATACATGAGACCCAATTTCCGTAGATATTGGAAGCTTCTCTATGATAAAAACCATAAAAGTTATTGCGAGGATAAATGTTCATCAGATACAGAGTGACAAACTGGTGTTGAGGAAAGCTCTAAACTAATGCATAATTAATTGATAAGGTTAATTCCGCAGCAATTACAGCAGTGCATTAGTCATGGGTCTTAGGTTTCTCAGTTACATATTTTCACAAATCTCACCCGTGACGCACAAACTGCTAAGCCTTTAGTACTTGATGTATCAAATGCATAAGCAAAAAGTGATGTACTTACCCTACGTTCGCAGATGTACGTGGGTAGCGAAGAAGTCACAGACGGTCAGTTCGCCAGTACCTACGACGTGGTGTGGTTCGTAAACACGCCCTACGGCGATCCAGAGGGTGGTGGCATCAACTGGCTGACTCACGACGTGCCTTCACCTATACGCTGCGGCCGCTACTTTGTTGTCAAGAGGGAACACGCCATGTCGAGCCATGACCACATCCCCATCGAGATCACCGAGATCAAAGTGTATACCATGGATCCATAGGTCAGCATTGAGACGATATACCTGACCTTGAGGGGCCTGAAGTCTTCGGATTAGGTCCAACGAATGACAGAGGCCTGTGTAAATTATAACTCATCAGTCTATATAATTTAGAGCTCAGCACTGGGATGTTTCTGAATGGAAGCAGGCGGATTTTTTCCCCCCGTTATGCACATCTGAGTTATGAGTGCGAATATAACAATTATTCTTGAAGGAAATGAAGGAAACTCTGAGAAAATGGGAATTTTATGGGCTCTAATTCACCATGCGCTGCACTAAATTGATCGAAAGAAACATATTCCGTCACGTGTGCTATACTTTGAGCAAAACAGAGCCAAACCTAGCCGAACCTAACCTATAGTAGCATAATCAACTTTGACATATAACCTTACCTTAGTTAACCTTAACTCACCTAAATTTACTAGAGTAACTTAGGAAAGTTCCGCTGTCGAAAACCTCAGTATCTACTGTGCGGACGTCATTCCCCATTCCAATCATCGAAAAGAAAGGAAATACCGTATATTAGGAAATACATATCTGTGCAAATATCAATTTCTTCGAATATCAATTTCTCTAAACAACAATCGTTATCTATGTATTTCTGCACTAAATCTGTGTAACTAAAATAAATTAAAAAAAATTAAAAATCTTCCTGCTTTCAAAGGGACAAAACTCTAGCATTGCGACAGCAAGTAAAATTCGACCTAAATGCCTCTTGAGACCACCGACGAGAGAATCTTTCAGTAGGTTAGCATTTTGATGACGAATATTGGGTATGTCAACAGATATGCCCGTATAGAGATCAGTGAAGGGTAAGTGCAATGACAAGTGCCCACTGACGCATAAAGTTGCAATTCCGCTTCGACTGCGTTAGCGCAAGCAATTATTCAGCTTTCAAGGAGCTCTGTATTACCTACTAAAATGGACATTTATAAATGAGTAAATTTTTGCCATGGCAAGCGGCAATGGTTAAGCGTTGAGTATGGTTCCTGTTCTTGAGTTACTTATAGCTGTAATGGACACTTTGGTCAACATTGAAGTATCAATGTAGCGCAAAATGCTGAATTTAATAGAACTGTGTATTTTTATTCGTAAATCTCCAAACACAATTTTTCCTGTTGAAGGAATGGCTATAATTGAAACGTCAAGTGCAATCGACACTCGACAGTGTAGGGTTAAACATTGTGCTAGTTCAGAAGTATATATTCCGGACTATGACTATTGGGCGGAGCCATGTGGGCGCCGTCGTCCGAGAGCAGTCGCCTGGGAGCTATGGAGGTTGGCGCAAAATTCTGTATCAATGGAGGTAAAACATGCGAACAAGGAGCCTAAATCTGATAATTTAGAAAAAAATGAAAAATTCAAGCACAAGGTATCACGATTCTTGAGGGCACCTAAGATAGGTGAGGATACTCTAAAATAAGTAAAGTTAAAATAGTGGGTGAATGGTTTATAATAAGTAAGGTCACGTTAGGTTTCAACTAGATTTGGTTAGATAAGGTTGAGATCGTTAGGATATATTTAGTTAGGTTAGATAAGATTTGATTATGTTTGATCAGATAGGGTTAGGTTTGACCATCATAAATACAGTAAGATAAAGGTTTTACAAATAAGGCTTGTATAGTAAGCTTAGATTAGGTTAGACAAATTGATTAGCTGAGAGAATAGATAGAAAAATATTTGAGTGAGGAGAAAAATGGTAGTGACTATGGACCAGTTGTTAATTATAAGTCTACGCCAAACAGGCGTGCGCCAAAACGGCTACCCTGGAGTTCTACAGCGAAAGTAGGTGCGTAGGGTTGTTCTCGTCAGCTCAGAATTGTTAGGGATTGTCGCGGGGAGCATTGAATTTTTATTACTGATAAGTACACTAGATTCACAAAGAAATCTTGGGAATCTACTTGTTGGTCATACGCAATAGCTACGTTCGCGTAAAAAGTAATATAGGCCTACGTTATAAAATTTATGTATGCTTTCTCTTGCAAGTTTTTTCGGTCATAAAGAAAACACATGTAAAGTTCCTGGGCATCCTGTTATACAGTAGTTTTATCACAGGCATATTCTGAACTAATATTACTTCTAGCCTTCAATTTTATTGCAATGCAGCTTCATTTGCAATCCCAGCATGTTGCCAGAAGCTAATTTTTTTTTACAAATTTCAATATGCGCATATGAAAAATTACCTTTGCGTAGTATGAACTATTTATTGCGTAAATTCACGTGAATTTTATCTAGGTATGGGGAGCACCGCCTATATGCACTTCGTACTGTACTGTCGTTGGACTCTTTTTTTTTTTTTTTTTTTTTTCGTTTCGACGTTTTGGTTCATAAAGTATGTTTTCTTACTATAACTTACCTTGGACATTCTCCTTCTGTTTCACGGTAATATTTAATATTTTACCTTTTGGCCTGATTTTGGTTGCGTTCAAGAGCTTTAAAGTTTTAAACTGGACGTTCCAGCCCAGTTACCTTGTTTTCCTTCAACAGCTTACGTTTGACGTTTGGGTCCTTTAATTTTGTTTCCCCTTAAAAGTGTACATTGGACCGTATGTGCTGGGCCCTGACAACATCAGAGTTTATATTGAAAATTTCCGGGGCTACAGTTATTCTTAGATCAATTTATTCGTTAGTGCTTCATAACAAGGTGTGCTTTCAGCAGATTATTCGAATGTTTTGTTGAATGCTAGTTAATACAGAAGAGTGTCTACTTAAAGCCTTCCTAAGACGTTAGACGGCAATTCAGCTTAATGAGGAACTGTCACGAACGATACTTCTTTTTCTTCTCCTCTTCCTCAGATGTCTCAATGATGCTAGCATAATGGCAATAGCTCACAGAGGGCCGGGGCGTAAAGTCCTGGCTGTTCTCCTAGAATGGACCTGTTGGTTCTTCTACTGTTAGCTATCTGTCTAATCAACACTTAAACTGAATGATAATGATGTAATTTAGTTCTCCAACACGTGGAGGTATTCTTTTGTTTCTAATTCCAGCACAGCTGACATAATATTTACTTACCACATGAAAGCCTTTCATTTTTAGGCGTTTTCGACGACACAGAAATGCATATGACCACTTAATTGAATGAAAACGCTAAAACAACTACCGCACCGCGTTCAACTGGTCTTTCATTTGCCTGATCAAACGTCTTGTAACATCAGGGGTCCACAATGCATACGCACACTAAACTTGGTGCGGCTCGCTCGTCGTCCATATTACCGTATCTGTGATACCGACTTGAGATGTACCTATATCGGAAAGACTTGTGCGTGCCATACATCCTTGCATCAAGTTGTGCGTGCGACTGCATGGAGTGGCCTCGGATTAATTTGCTTTTATTAAGTTATGGACAGCTCAGCATCGTCTGAGAAACAAACGAATTCGCTAGCATTAGCTGTGCCTTGTAAATTTTTATTCATATTTTATCAAAATTCCGAGCATCGAATTTAGTAGCACTGTTTTCAATTATAATAACCTTTAAACACTTTCACATTAACAACTAGAGCACTCTGAAAGTGTATACCTCTGCCAAGCAAAGCAACGTTACCGAAAACTTCAAACTGGTTCTGAAACTATTATTTTCTCTTCATCAGCACCAAATCAGATCCTTTGTGCAACCCTAACAGTATCTTTGGCCTCTCGTTACTCTCATTTAACACAAGTAACTTGAAGGGCGGCCCACAATTACTGTGTTGGGACCCGTATGGTTTTGGAATCTTTTTATTCATGGAAGTCTTCACTTGCTGAATTTCCATCTCGGAGTATATTTGAGTCGAAAAGCTTTAGGCGGAAGTCAGATATTATTCGATGCTGCTGTTATAGCAATCCGATCATTTCTTATGATTTTCCGATAGCGATATTTGATTCTATAAGTATAGTTAACCGTTGATACACGATAAACTGAGTTAATAATTATTATGGCAGCTGCGACCCGACGGTATATTAAAAAATTTCCTTGATCACACGGCAAGAATGACATTTGATAAACCGACTGAAGGCGGCTCTATAACGCGAAACGTTCCCAACAGTGGTCGGCTTGCTCGCAAAATACAAGCAACGTCAACACAATGGTCGGTGGGCTTTCAGACTGGTCGGATAAACCGAACGTGCGGTCAGTGTTGAGAGTGGCGTTTGGTTGCAAATGAAAAGGTCATTGCATTGTAGTTCAGATCATTTTATAAAGGCTGGATGTACCTAAGGTCAAGCTCACTTTTGTTCTGTAGACCTGTAAAATTTCAGTTTTACGTGTTATTAATAAATAGTCAATGACGCAAATGTTTATTACTATCCACATCACCTGCTGGTGGCGAGAGATCGTAATTATTTGGTAAAGAATTGTTGAAAGGCTGTTCGTGCGTTAGTTAGAAGGTAGGAAAAACATTGAAATAACTGATAATTCTTCAGAGTGATAATGAAGTCAAATGGATGGATTAAAAATATATAGAGAGGGTCAGAGCTCTGTATATATTTACCATTGAACAGCATAATTACAGGCACAGAAGTACAACTTGCATATGCCGATAAAGATATTTGATTGGTGTAGCTTTCAAAATTTTATTTTGTTGTTACATAAACAGCACGATGCTTGACGGCCCACTCAAATGTCCAAGGAGCGCTGATGACAGATTAAACTTCGATTTAATATTTTCCAATCAATAGAGCAATCGCAAAGAAAAAGTACTGTATTCTCGGTGATAACGAAGATCTGTTAACAGCAAAAACACAAATATGTAGATGAATATAAACTGTGGACGAAAGTAATTGAATCTTAGGTTGCCAAAATAATGTAAAATTCGATAAAAAAAAAACAAATTGCAATTTACCATTAGCCAGTGCTCATGAGTGCGTGCTTCTTTCCAAGGGATGCATTTTTTGCATCTCCAAGAAAAGTTAATATTTTTTGTTTCAGGTCATTGCGTTGACTGGAAAAAATATCGATGTTTTATCAACTTGCCATCAGCCTCACTTGTGAAGAGTGGACAGCCAAGCACCTTATACTTTATACTTATAAAACTGTGACCATCTTGCTTGCTTTCTTACTTGTATGTTTTCTTATATGTTACCGTGAACAGAATCTTCGCTATAAGATATTGAAGCAATTCAGGCGTTGAAAATTTAAGAGTGGATATTGAAGTATTGTGAGGTCTATCACTAGCGGAATAACGTCTTTTTTTTATGAAAGTGAAGATTTCATGAAATGATCTCAACGGGTTGCACCTAACCTCGGCTACAAAAACGTTAGATGACACAAACGTTAGATCACAAACGTTAGATGTAAGTGTGATAGTTACGAGAAATATAATAGGATTTACATGAGTTATTAGGTATATCACAAAGAGTAAACGACCAAAATTTTTTGTGATGATCTGTTGGTTCGTTCGTTAGTTTGTTGCTGGGTTTGATTTTATGTTTGTTAGCGCAGTAACTCAATAAGTTTTGAGTGAATCTTTATGAAACTTACAGGAATTATTTGTAATAATAATAGACATGAATGACTAAATTCTGGTGCTGATCAGTTGGTTCGCTTGTATGTTTGACTTATGTTTGTCATGATGTTTGTTAGCAGCATAACTCAAATCAGGAAAGGATCTTAAAAAAAACTGCAGAAACTGTAGATACTATAGAAGGCACAAATGGTTAGATTTTGGAGTTAATACAAAAAATTTATGGTTTCAGAGCCAATTTAAATTATTCGTAGTCGTTGCGTTTCTCGGCGGAGGTATGCGCTCTCAGAGTGCTTTACTTTATAGATGAGTTTATCGATAAACAATTTTCCGTTAAACACTGCACTGAATATTTTTTAGACACTAGTGCCTTGAATTTTTAGTGGCGATAAGTTCTTACCGCCTTTGCAAGCAGTGTATCGCGTATCAAAGCCGCGTATTGAGCAAGCTCCATTTTACGCCGGGAGCGCCGCCCCCCTCTTTTGCTCTTCGCACTTTTGTGCTATCGGATAGACAGCGCAAAGGCAGTTCTTTATCTTCCCTCGGGGCCAGGGATCGAAGGTGGGTATTCAGAAAACTTCAGGCTGAGTTAGCCGCTAATGTAAAGTTCGCTGCTGATCCTACGTGATGGAATTCATAGCGTTAGTGAGGAGGAGGAGTAAAATCAGAACCCTGCTTGCCGCGGCGGAAGTAAAGAGCCGCTTGGCTTCAGCGCTTTTCTAACCCAATTACTGATCAAATTCGGCGAGTTTCTGAGTCGCAGGATGAGATCAGAAGATTACGGGGCCGCCTTGAGTCCTTTGGGAAATCAGTAGACTAGAATGTACCGCAGAGGATTTGTCAGGCCATTGTAAACTGAGAAGAATTTGGGTGACAGCTTCAGTCACGCAAGTCTTGCCAAGCCTTTTCTCCCATAGGCTGAGATTGCTCCAGGAAGACCTCTATTACGGGGCCCTGAGTTGGATTTTCCGGGAAAATTCGCTTAAAAAATATGAGCAGTGGAGACTGTTGCTTGGGAGCTTGGCAATAAGCGACATTTTTTGAAGGCAACTTCTTAGAGTGAAACAACAGGCGCGTCAAATACGTAACTTCTGATATGAATTTAACGGTGCGGAAAATATTGTTGGTTTTTGTGAAGATTGCCTGTGTGCGCGCAATATTGGCCCTGAGCTACTCTTTGGATTATTATGCTACTGAAAATTTGAGCTCAACGATATAGATAGGTATTTCTGAGTCTGAGCTTTGTGTTGTTATGAAACGAGTCACAGGGAAATGTGAAAGGTTCATCAACTTGTGGAATTTATCTGAAACCCTTCTGTTCATGACACTTCGACTTTTTATAAAATTATAAAAAGAAATTCTTCAGCTCCCAGCGGATATCAGAAGTCTCTACAAACGCTCTGCGGATATTAGAGGTCCCTGCCAAACCACATGAATATCCCTGTCAGCAGCCTCCGTGAGCATTTTTTTTATGCCAGAAGTTTTCAAGAA
Organism: Parhyale hawaiensis; assembly: GCA_001587735.2. NCBI lineage: Eukaryota > Metazoa > Arthropoda > Malacostraca > Amphipoda > Hyalidae > Parhyale > Parhyale hawaiensis. The sequence goes on from LQNS02276499.1 coordinate 5,222,246, forward strand.
CCTCTTGTAGACGTGAGAACTTCTCCATCAACCCCCTGCGGATATGAAAGTTTCTATGAATCCCTTTCGCAGGTCACAAATTTTCATGCAGCTTCAGAGGATATCAGAAGCCCTCACGAAACCTCTACGAATGCTTTAAGTTTCAATGAAGCTTCGGCGGGTGTCTCAAGTCTCCAAGAGTTTCAGTTTTTGAAGACACTGAGACGCCATGCGAGTCCCTGAAAAATCAAGTTCACCCTATAATGCTGTATTGATGGCAACAGATCTAATTTGAGTTAAGCAAGAAGTACATTAGCTATGCTTAGCATCGTCCCATGGGCCCGCTGGGTTAGTCAAATGCATTTAGGAACACTTGACTGGAAGAGTAGACAAAAATCCGTAGCAACAGAAGCTGTCTAAACTGCTCGTTGTTTCCTGACTGAGATTGCTCAGAGTTGGCCTCTCTTGAGCCAAAGTGCGGTTCCCAGAAGTGCTTTTCCGAACAGGGGGAAGAGAATCTCGAAGTTAGGATAAATTTTCCTTTTAGTCGCACATCTTTGTCGAATTAGGAGGCAGCTCTAATGGTAGCCTTTCGTTTTTATTAAGAGTTCATCTGGGGGCCTGCGGTCTGCTTAAGTCATGAGCTGATGCCGTCAAGTGTACAGAACCCGACTGAAAAATTCATAAGCTACTTGAGATTTTTGGAAGCTGTAGTTTCCCATTGAATTCGTGCAAGTGCTGAAACTGAACTGAAAGAAGTGTGTTGACCACACAGGGTCTTTTTCTATACCCAGAATATCTCATGCTCTTATTTCATCTGTTATTTTGGTTAGAATAGGGGCTTTTTGGACTTTCATTACAAAAAAAGGCAACTGAATAAATGGCTGTTAGAATACATTCTGTTGAGTCGAAATGCATGATTTTGCTGCAGTCTCTTTTGTATTAAATAAAAGAGCGTTCGGCTGGAAGGCGAAATTAGGATTTCGAAGCTTGGCTTATCCGGAACTTCACACAGGTTATCTGGGTTTACCTATTGAATCGAGTTTCAGGCATCTGCACTGAATCGGTTATAACTAACAGGTCCAAAAAACTCAATGTTGATCCTAAATCTAGAGTTTTCACTTGTTCACCGAAATCGGTTTACTTTTAACCCTACAAAGGGAGACCTGAGGTGTACTGCACCTCACCCTGCAGAAACTTGCATTTTTATTGCTTTCAAATTTCAGTTGAGATGCTGGAAACTTGTGACTTTTTATAAAATGGCATTTTTCATGTTTTGTGTGAAAATACCATGCGTAAATGAAAATACCATAGATTTGATGTTAAATGGTCCCTATAAAGAGAGAACTGCGCTATAGGGCACCGCACCCTGCTGTCGTACGGCCGGCAGCCCCGTACGTTTCAATTTCTGCTTATACTGTGTATCTGCATATAACTTCATCCAATTGTTATAATTACTGATGGACAACGAAGCTTTATACACATTATTTATAATAAATATGACCACCTTATCAAAATGAGGTTACATCAGTGCAGTCGCAGCCCCCTGTATACTGTTTCATTGTATGAATATTGTGGTGTACACTCGTAGTACATTGATTGTTCTGTGTACGTAGACAGTACAGTCCCTGCAATACAGCAGGCACCCCACAGTTCCCGCAACACTTGCACACTGCCTGCTTTGGTGAGCAAACTGCAACGGTTATCGAAGAAAATGTATATGGCTGTATGCTTTCTACCGTTCTCTTGGAAATGTTCATTTTATGGTGTCTTTTTCTAATTTATCATCGAATTGATGATTCTAATTATATCCCACCTCATGTATGAATGTTTGAAGAGTATACTGTTGCTTTGTGGAGTCCTCCTCCCTACTCGCAATTTTTGTACTTTTCTGTACGGGTTCCCGCTGTCCATGTCGGTTGAGTCGCTGCTGGCAACACTCTTTTTGTGTTTGCAGTCGCGGGTGGCTGTGCCCCGCTCCCCCCCCCCCGTTGCCTGGGTGTACGTGGGTGATGAGGCAGTGTCTGTGACGCGGTGCAATGAGTTGATGTTTTTTTGTGCTTAGACTGCTTGTTCAAATAAAATAGTTGATAGCTAAGCGTAGATGAAACAGAGACTCCAGTAGCAATGAAGTCCCATGACTGTCCCATATTTACGGTTAATTTGATTTTGACCGACTGATCACTTAAAAGGCCTAAAGCTTCACTGTTTGATGCTTCTTTGGTTCTTTGAGCTACCCCAAGAGAAGGACTCACATTTTTTGTTCAAAATCCGGCCGTTTTCCCTTAAATCACTTACTTAATAAGAGGTCTTAATCAATACTATAATAAGAGAGCTGTCTGTCAGTCCGTCCGTCAGTCCGTCCGTCCGTCAGTCCGTCCGTCAGTCCGTCCGTCCGTCAGTCCGTCCGTCCGTCCGTCCGTCCGTCAGTCCGTCCGTCAGTCCGTCCGTCAGTCCGTCCGTCAGTCCGTCGGTCAGTCCGTCCGTCCGTCCATTCGTCTGTCCGAAGCCTTATTTTCCCCTATCTAATACTGAAGAAAAAAATTCCGAGGTACCCAACTTTTTTGTTGCGAAGAGGGTATCTTGGATACGGGGAGGCACTTGGGCGCTTGCCTGCATGCCCGTGTTTGGAC
>LQNS02276499.1:5231307-5272149 GCA_001587735.2 Parhyale hawaiensis
CCAGCTCAAACGAGCCGTATACCAGCTCAAACGAGCCGCATACCAGCTCAAACGAGCCGCATACCAGCTCAAACGAGCTGCATACCAGCTCAAACGAGCTGCAAACCAGCTCAAACGAGCTGCAAACCAGCTCAAACGAGCTACATACCAGCTCAAACGAGCTGCATACCAGCTCAAACGAGCTGCATACCAGCTCAAACGAGCTGCATACCAGCTCAAACGAGCTGCATACCAGCTCAAACGAGCTGCATACCAGCTCAAACGAGCTGCATACCAGCTCGAATTGTCATGAAACAGCGAGGGCTTACCTCGGTATCACGTTAAGCCTCAGCTGTATCTCTTTTGCCTGCCTGAACTCGAGCTGTTTATTCGTGGCTCACTCTACGAGCGTTGATCACTACGGCCTTCTGTTTGTGTTCCCTTCGTAGGGGTATACCCCTGTGTGATTGGCCATTCCAGTGGAGTGAATCTTTCGGTGCCGAGGTGCTGTGCAGAGTGAACAGTTAAAGATCCTTTGTGACTGGCAATTTTAACAGAGGGTTATGTCATTGCCCCGGGGAAACCTGAGTCCTAGGTTTCATGTAATTGATTGGTGTTACGCAGTGCTCTCCCCTGTTCATTTTTTATTCGGAAAACCTATAAATAATTAATTTATTAGTAATTTAATAGACTGCGGCACATTGCACCTCACCTCTCCCGTCATAACTCATCGCTAGGGGTCTCATTTTCGCGAGTAGTTTTGCGACAACGATAACGCCTAAATCACTTGCTTGCTTGCTTGTTTGTCTCCCTTTGTAGGGTTAACAGTTGCAAAACGATTCAGAGTGGCAGAGCCAACGTTCCTGTCTGAAGCTCCGGATAAGTTAAGCCCTGTAGACATAATTTCGTTTGTGAATCAAACGCGGACTTAGTATGTACTTAGTAATCACGAAGCTCAACAATTCTATATGTGTAGAACACGTGACTCAATTGAATCAAAATGGCGTCTTTAGTTGTTTACTGGAACAAATCAACAGCATTCATTGAGCAATGTTCTACAACTCAAAACTTGGTCAGAAGCTTCACAATTTTGATTTATGGAACTCATCTTTACCATTCTTTGAAATTTTTACACTACTCAAAACTCTGGTCCGACAGGGGACTTGAGTATGTTGATTTAGAGAACACGTGTATTGCTTCTTTTGAGAAATTACAAGAGTAGAAAATTATGAAAGAGGAAAAAAAATAAAGTGATCAGGAAGCATGCGACGCCAGGAGTGCCGATCAAGTGGTCATTAGAACTGCCGACATCACCAAAATTTTCGAGTACACAGTCCTAGAGCCATCAAGGATACTTCAAATTAGCGGCAACGCAGAGAGGTGGGGAGGCAAAGTTTTGCCGCACTTGGAGAGAAGAGGTCGACATCTTCAGGTACTTTGAATTTGAGTAGTTATGGTGATGGCATTGGCTAGAGTTGAGGAGGTAATTAAAGTTAAAGTATGATTTGAATAGCGTGATGAATGAATTTGAGTGGTTATGGTGATGGCATTCGCGGGAGATGAGGAGGTAATTAAAGTTAAGGTATGATTTGAATAGCGTGATGAATGAATTTGAGTAGTTATGGTGATGGCATTGGCTAGAGTTGAGGAGGTAATTAAAGTTAAAGCATGATTTGAACAGCGTTATGAATGGTAAAGGGAGAACAGTGGTGTGTAAATTCACTAGAAGAACTAAGATGTAACTACTGAGAAAGCTCATGGTGACTCATCCTGCAACAAATATGCGAGATAATAAAATAAATGGGAACGAAGAAATGGTGTCGCAGAATGTTAGCAATCTTCCCTTCAACAGTTTACACAAAAGACGCAACTGAAAAGAGTGGAAAGGTAAAGTAGGCTACAACTGGTCCAGCTGTAACAGTTCATTAGAAACGTGAACTGAAGGAAACTTAAGATACTGAAATGTTGTACACTGAACAGAATTCAAAAAACTCTCCGAACCAAGATCTCTGAGAGACGTAAGATTCAGGAAATTGATTTTAATGTGGTTCACTTATTTTTTTTCCTTAATTTATGAAGCATGCTTCGGAAGCACGTATTTTGCACAATGTATTGATTTCGAAAGAGCGTGTGAAAAATATAGAGTATATTACAGTTTGTAAAGTTTCACTGATATAAATACTATCGAAGGTTCCATGAACTAATAAATTTTTCGATACTCACGAATAGCAATACTCACCAATAGCAATACTCACGCACAGTAATACCCACGAGCAGCAATACTCACGCTCAGTAGTACTGAACAACAATACTTTTGAATAGTAATATTCATCAACAAAAATGCTCACGAACGCTAGTACTCACGAATAGCAATGCTCACGAAGACGTAATACTCACAAACAACAGCACTCACGAACAGTAATACTCACAAACAGCAATACTCCAGAACAGTATTATTCACAAACAGTAATACGTACTCACAAAGAGTAACACTGACAAACAGTAGATTAGATTAGATAGGCGGCAGTAGACGAACCAATAGGCCCATTCCCAAAGAGAAGCCGGAACTTACGCCCCGGCCCTCTATGAGCTATTGCCATTATGTTAGTAGGATATAGAGGGCTGGGGATAAGAGAAGGAAAAAAAGGAAAAAAATGAGGAGGGAGAAGAATCTCAGCCAAAGAGACGATCAATGGTCCCTGATACGCGGAGTTAAAGATGTCAAACAGTGTAGTTGTAGTGAAAGAGAGAAGACGGATGAAAGTGGCCTCGGAAGCTTCGGCCGTTAAGAGTGTGCAACTCCTGGAGAAGGAGTTCTTAGCTGTAGGGGATGTCTCTCCCAATGTATGTCACGACGATATTTAATCGCATTGACTTACTCCGCACCAACAACGTCGGAACAGAGTCTATTCTAAATGCAGACTAAGAAATACTGAAAGAAATGCTGACTTGAGGTCGTTCTTCGAGCTTGATGCTTGAGTTTTTGACCGTTGTTTCGCGAGCAATCATTAAGGTCTCTTTCAAAGACCCCCGTTATAGGTAGATCATTGAAGCCATTCCAATGCTTCAATGTTTTTATCAGTTGCCCCCGAGTCGTCTTTGCTCAAGAGAGATCAGACCCAATTCTTTTAGGTGACATTCAGACTGCTTGTTTGTCAGCTGAGGTATCAATTTCGTTGCTCTGCGTTGGACTCTTTCCATGTTCCCGATATTTTTACAGAGATGTGGCAACCAAAATTGAGAAGCAAATTCCAATTGTGGCCGTACTAACGCTTTGTACAAGGGAATTATGTTGTCCTTGGACTTGTATTCAAAATTTCTTGTGATGAATCCCAATACTCTGCTTTCCATTTTCACACTTATGTCAACTTGCTGACTGTGTTGTAATTTGTTTGTAATGGTGATTCTCAAGTCACGTTGTTGGGTGACAGTAGACAATTCCGTCCCGTTCATTTTCAATGGAGTTGAAGGGTTCACCAGCCCTACGTGCATTACTGAGCTATTGTCGACATTAAAGCTCATCTGCCACGTTGTGCTCCATTCCATGAGCTTGTCAAGGTCTTGTTGGAGCTCGGCGCTTTTCGTGGCAGGATGACATAAGTTTGTATTATCCGCAAATTTACTGATTTTACTACGGATGTTAAGATCCAGATCATTGATGTAAATTGAGAACATAAGTGGACCAAGCACACTACCTTGTGGAACCCCTGATGATACCTGCGTCTAGTCGCTCGTCTGGCCTTTAAGCTTCACTTGCTACTGCCGACCCGTAAGCCATGCCCCGATCCATCGTAAATAGTCACCCTGGATGCCATGGGCTTCCAATTTTTTCATTGGCTGTTGAGGGGGGACTTTATCAAAAGCCTTTTGCAAGTCTAGATACACAAGGTTTACACCCTTCGCTTCATCTTTAATATCCGTTTCTTTTGCGAAAAACTCCAGCAGGTTTGTTATGCAGCTTCTTCCATTTCGGAAGCCATGCTTAGAGTCGGATATGAGCTGATGCATCCTTAGGTGATCAGTGATGCGCTTTTTCAAGAGGCGTTCGATGGTTTTGCTGACGACCTATGTAAAACTGATTGGTCGATAGTTGCTGGAGCTTTTCTTATCCCCTTCTTATGTATCGGTATCACGTTAGCTGGTTTCCAATCCTGCGGAACTTCTCCCGTTCTCAGAGACCGATTAAATATTTCGAGCAGTGGCTTCAAGATGACTGGAGCCATTTCCCGTAGTACACGGGGAGTAAGATTATCTGGGACGGTGGATTTGTACAAATTTAGGTGGGTCAGTTCTTGGAGGATTTCGATGTCCGTGAAAACACATGTGTTTATGTTAGCAACTTGCATCGGTGCTGGTCCAGGAATATTTGTAACATTTTCAATAGTTAATACAGAGGGGGAATAGTCGTTCAGGATTGTGGCTCTGTCTCTTAGGTCATTGGTGTTTGGACAGTCAGGTCTTTTGAGCTGACCTATAGTTCCTTTTCTTATTCTTATTGCATTTACATATCTATAGAAGGCCTTTGGGTTGCGTTCTGCCACAGTGGGTACGGAAATTTCTTTTTCCCTTTTGTGGTCCTATTTTCTTTATATCCCGACATGCCCTTATGAGACTGGACCTGTTCTTCTCTGTTGAAATTCGCTTCCAGGCTTTGTAACGCACTTGTCGCCTTGCAATGCAACAATTCACTGTCCGACCATCCAGAGGGGATCATTACTGAGACTAACTCGTTTGTTTGGGATGCATCGCTTAACTGCACTCAGGATGCTCGTCTTCAAAATACAGTATGTGAGCATTGTTAACACTGGCATCTCTCATCAGGGTTTCGAAGCCAGTTGTTTCTATTTCAGTTGACATTTACTGAAAATTCGCTTGTTGATAGTCTGGCAGCTTGAGACGACTAGTATTAGTGGTAAATTCATTACCAGTTTTGAGCATAAATTCAATCAAGTTGTGGTCTCCAAGCCTGTCTAGGATGGCTAAGTCAGCAATTTCACAATCAGGAGTGGAAAATACCAGATCTAGAATATTACCGTATCTCGTAGGTTCATTGACGTGCTGGGTCAAGTGGTGGTGGCGGAGGAGTTAGAGCAGTTTGCTGCCTGGGGCTGGGCTGCACAAGGTACTCCAATCAATTTGGGGGAGGTTGAAGTCTCTCATTAGAACTGTTTCATTCGGAGTTATCAGCGCATTTTCGATCTTGTTGAAAAGTGCTGCATCGGTTTCAGCAGTATTGCGAGGGCTCCTATAGGCGAGCATAATATTTAACGACTGTCGAAAGCCGAGACGAGCATGGGTAGTGATAAATTCATATTCTTTAGTTGCTGCAAAATCTTCACAGAATGGTTGAAACCCCTCTACAGCCAGTTGCTGTGGGTCGGTCTATGTTGAACTGTTTGTAGCCTTTCAATGCAAATTCTGCTTCCAGATTCTTGTTTAAAAGGTTGATCCATGTTTCATTGAGTGCGATAACATCATACACAAGAGTAGGTGCTATAGCTTGCAGTTCATTCATCTTGTTTGTTATGCTCTGAACGTTGCCAAATAATAATTTGAGCCCAGTGTTTGCATTGATTCTCCGAGTCAGTGGTACGTTTGAAGTGTCTGATTGCTGGGAAAAGATTGGGGGTGTAAGATCAGCACAAGTATTTTCTCCAGCTGGAGCGTCTGTCTGAAGTTGAGCAGGGGAAATGTTTCGTATTTCGGCTTGACAGTTGTTAGATTGTTTTACGTCCGCAACTATCTGGCGGACAAGTGGTGATTTCCAGTCGAGTTAGCCTTGCTTCTCGTTGTTCTGGTGTGTGGTGGCTGACAAGAGTTCGTCTTTGGAGGAATGGTCCTAGCACCTGATTTTTGAGTACTGCAATATCCTACATGCGTTGGTATGCTTAAGGTTCCTGCGATTCGACCAAGCTTTTTTGCTACAGGTATCTGAGACCGTATTTTTTTCCTTAGCGACGCTTGCAGAACTCCCGCGTTCAATATTGGATGGATCAAGGTCTGTGTGGTGGGCGTTGGTAGGTTGTTGCACATCAGTGCCGTCAGACATATTGCAGTTCATCGATACGTGGGTAGAGACTAGGGATGGTAGGAAAGGTGGAGGACTCAGACGTGACATCTGCACTGATACATCTGGAGTTAGAGTAATTTTCTCCTCGTCCGTGAGAAGAGTACCGGTGATAATTGTACCGTCATTTCTCTTAGGATCCCCAACCTTAACCCCACGAGGGGATGAGATCTGAGGATTACAGTGGACGGCCGCAGGGACATTGGGATCCGCTTGCTCCATTGCTGGCAAATCGGCTGGGAGAGCGTGAAAGGGGGCTGGGTGGCGAGGCTGCTAAATAATGGTAGGTCTTGTGAGCAAGCCTCTTTCCAAAGCAGTGGTGGCTGAAGCCGCCGCATCGAGCCCCATTTCTCTGAGGACACGGTGTTTATGTTATTTGTCTGTCCAAAAGTATGTCAGTCGATCTCCGCTAACGTCTATTGTGAACGATTTTCCACGGGAGGGTGATAACCGCAAGCGAGTTTTACGGGTAGCCTTTTTCCTACCAGGTATGGGTCGTTTGTCTACTTCGTATCGCTCCAGATCAGCAGACTGAGATGCTTTGGATAGGACCCATCGAGTGGTATCCGATCGAGCATTCGGGAAGTATACTCGGGAAGGGTAATACGAACAGTAATACTCACGAATAACAATAATCACGAACAGTGATAGTCAGAAAGAGTAACACTTGCAAACGGTATACTCAGGAACAGCAATACTCACGAACTGCAGTGAAAGCTCGACACGAATAGTCACACAACTCGGCTGGATCCTGGCGAGATCGTAAAACTCTGTTCCAACGACGATGTTTGGTTCACCATTTGCACGTACTACTCAGGTCTCGAATATTCCATTGTCCCTGTATTCGCCACTGTCTGTCTACAAAACGATTTATTCATACGTTATCAGTCACGCCAGCTGGCTTAGCAAATGTCACAGTAAAGCTTCAGATATCGTTTCGAATTTTGAGCGAAATAAAACTCAGAAAGCGGTGCACATTTTTGCTATTAAACAGACACAGCAACGCACTTAGACACGCTGAGTACTATTCACTGGGAGTGGAAGACTACCGTGTGAACCAGCCTATACGGTAGCAAACATCCGTAACACTTCCAAGCACCTCTCTCCTTGTGTCCCGGCCGACGGTTCTCCCTGCTTCCTGGCCGGCAATCAACCGTAGCACTTCCAAGCACCTGTTCCCTGGTGTCCCGGCCGACGGTTCTCCCTGCTTCCTGGCCGGGGCTTCAGAACGCTCGGAATTAAATCAAACATTCAAAGGAAATTAGAGGAGCTGGAAGCCCTGGAGGGAGATTTCAATTTGTGGTCCCATAGAGACATTCATGTTCGACAAACATTCTTTGTCGTCAGTTTCTGCAGCTTGGGCAGGAGACATGAATGTTGCTGAAAGGAGGTAGTGCAGAGACAACTATTAGTGTGCTATGATGCATTGCACTTAGTGAAACTGAGGAAGTTTTATGAATATTGCTGTTGGACTCAATTTTAATTCACTAAAGAATTCTCTGCATTTATTACTATGGTAACAATTACAACATTTGTAAGGGTTACTTTTTTCAAGTGCACCTGTGACTACAGTTAGCTATTTTCACTTCATTATCATTAGTATCTGCCGTTACTATAATTATTTTTACTTCAAATATTTTCATCAATATGATTGTTATTCTTTTCAAATGTGTTTATGCCAACTAATATACCAACGAAAACAAAAAATAGGTGAAAAGTTTTTTCTTACAACTCTTTCAATTGCGCTGCAGCTGGTACAGGTTCAACTTACATTTCGTTTCAGCGTACAAAATAAAGTTGGATATTCCAGCTGTAATTGCAGTGCCTATGGTAAGCCTTCGAACAAATCTCATTATTTTGAGCGAGTGTATGATCGCGCGACAGTTGCAGTCACAGTAAGGCAAACATCAAAGTTTGTTCCAAATTCCTGGAATGCATTCCATTTTGTGCTTTCTACGGAACCGGGGTTCAAAACCTCAAGGTTATTTCAACGAAAATATTGCGATTATTGTGCTTGTTATTGTAGCTCCAGTCACTCATTATGAATGGATAATTCAAGCAACATGTATTCTTTAGTTTAATTAAGGAATTAATTATTCCTACTTTCAACATAGTTCCTGCTCCAACCACACGGCTTATCACTATCACAACACGTAGATCCTTTGCTAAAGCAAGTAACTTTGTTGCACAGAAAGACCACGCTTGTGCATTGCCTAAGCTTCTTGTGGATATAAGTTTCTAAAGCTTTGAACCCTCAAAACTGACTGAACTGCTATCATGCAGTGGGCCGTAGGCCGTGGTCCACACATACTGAGGAAGACACAGACAGGCAGTTCTTAAATATTTTTGCAAAAAAGATTGAGTCTGAAGATTGATATCACAGTATCCACTTCGTTACTTTCATCATAAGTTGGTATGCAGGTTCCTTTAATGATTTCAAAATAATTACTTCCACTACTGGCATTTAAAATCTAAGAACCATAGAGTCACTGATGAATCTTATTAGACAAGAATGCAATGATATGCAAAGCGCCACTCCTCTCCTAATCACCGGCTGTTCTTGAGTAGGTTTTATAATTGAGTTTGTTTTGTTCCCATTTGTTGTTAACTTTTCAGTAAAATATGATTCTTTATTCATTTCAGAATTGTTGATGATGAGCCGATTGCGTCCGAGCTATATAAAATTTAGTTCATTTTAGTAAGATGACTACTTTTACATCCTATCGAGCTTTATTGTGTTTTATTTTAACTAAATTCTCAAGTGCTTTCAAATTGTATTAAAAAGGTAAGCTTACCTGACACTTGTGGCCCCCGACCGTAGGGTCAGGACTCCCTGCACCCCCCCCCCCAGGTAGACTGTGAGAGGCAGAACTATTCTGGCGCTGTGTTACCTTGCGCAAAGACTTTCGACCCCGGCTGGGGATAGAACATCCGACTTCTTGGTAACAAGTGGGGCAGCGTCTCTAAACACTGAGCCACTACGATCGAAGCTGCTAATTTAGCGTTGTTCATTCCATCTTTCGGGCGTAGTTGCTTCCTATTTACTTAAACGGAAAAGACATCGAAAGGAATATCTCAAATTAGATATCTTAGTTTAGTTTCAGATGAAAGTTGAGCTTTAAAACCCATATGAAAATGGCGTTCGAATGCTCGGTAGAGCTTTTGGTGTCATATATGGAGCATCCGAATAATGGAACTATTGGGAGTCGTTGAACAAACTCTACTCGACAGCTCGTTTTTATGTTTCTAAAATATAAGTATCTGGGGGGGGGCGTCCTGCGTTACACATTCACTACGAGTCATTTTAAACAAAATACTGACGTAAAAATTCTTCGTGCTCAGCGAGAAAGAACTAATGCACCCTTGGGAAATTATACGATATGCAGTATTAATCGTAAACAATGGAAGTTCGGGGTGAATAAAGCAATTCCTTGCTTGGTTTTTGGAACCTTCTTTATATTACAGAACTTTTTAAAAATCTTTTTAAAATACAACTGTTGCTTGCTTATTCCTAACAAAATTATACAGTAAGACGCTCTATCTTCAATCTCCCAAGCATGCGTGTTGATGTAAATTTAGTTCATCTATTTTTCAAACATTGCCTCTTCTCAGTAAAATACCAAAGTATGTATCAGATTCCACATGTGAAAATTACTAAAAAACAGTACATATAAAGAACACGCTTTACAATAATTGTACTAACAATTTCCATAAGTTTCCCAAAACCTGCTAATATTCTAGCGCCTCTAAAATATATATAATTATTGCTGAGATCGTAGTCGTAACTTTGTGTTGTAAAACGATCTGTGTTTAACAAATCTACCAAATTCAGTGCTGTCCATGCAGGATGGCAGTTGCAGCAGTACTTCTGGCTTACAGAGGCAGCGCACTGGTACAGGATGCTCAGTAATGATCGTTGCTACCTTTTATTTATGTTTATTTTTAGTTGAAATTCCTTTATCTCCAGAACTTCATCTATGTAATTTCAGCATTCGGTCCATATTGGAGAGCAAGGTCTCAGCTTCCCATCCCAAAATGTGGAGGCTCTGAAAGTAACACACCTGAAGGAATGGGTAAAAATTTCCTCAACTATCGTTCGTAACTCCTGCAAAGTGTCTCCAAGCGTTTGCAGCAGGTTATCGGTTCAGAAGGAAGGCGTATTGAACGAACTATGGAGATTTAGAAAGAACAGCAGTTAAACATGTTGTTTTGGTCTGATTTGTATATTTCGATTTATTTAATAAATGTGGGAAAAAATTATAACGATATATTATTTTCGACACCCTGTATATTAGAAGGTTCCTTGGCAATTTTTATTTGATCCATTTCCATTTCACCACAGTGAAGCAAAAGCTAAGATCGAAGTTATTTTTTTTTAAGATGACAGCTAATTTTCAAGACTGCTTTCATTCGAGATCTCTGACCTTTTAACAAATAAGCGGATTTTATTTTATGCTAGAAAGAGAACACTCGCAGCGCAGCCTGTGTTAGCGATATGCACAACACGGATATGTCGTAATTCCTGGCGACACAACGCAAATTCATGGGTCCGTAGGGTCTTGGAATGAGGATAGATGGTTGCAGCTCGGGTGACTTAGAGTTTGATATATTGCAGAAGCAAAGTGAAAAACACTGCCGCTTTGAATATTAAAAAGAGATAACTAAGCTACAAAGAGCGAATTTGAAATTAATTGACTTAGATAACCTTCATTAGTACGGGCGGCCCCTTTCATTCTCTCAAAAATTACTGTACAGGTTGAAATAGAACAGAAAAAACGAAGAAAAAAATTCCAAGAAAAATTTAGTCATGCAGCACACTGGCCCGATTGTTAGTTGTCAAAGTTTGGGTTTGGCATTGATAAAAGGTTAGTTATTGACATTCTGTTAATAACTTTCTCTTCGGATGTAGATGCCTCCCAATTTTTCTTATTTTCCGATGTTTTCGATTGTCCTGATCGAGCTTCGATGCAATCTGTAACTTTTCTTGATTTTTTCTCCCTTAAGTTTTCTAAAACCCTAGCGCTTTTCCGTGTTACTTTATGTTAAAGGGCTACAAACACGGAAAACAGTATCGTGCAAAACACACATTAATTTCCGTGCACCGATGGGGAATATCGGCATTTAGCGTGCCCGTGCTGTAAGGGCACACTAAGGCACGTATTTCTAGGCAGTACACGGCAAGGTGTGCTGGTTTGGGACAACAGTTCTCTAATGAAGGAAGTTTAATCGCTGTGAAAAAAAATTATAAATAGCATTTGATCTGAGTATTGAGGGTGGCGAAACGCAGCCCAGGATCTGTGGCATCTTTTTGGTTTGAATGATGCAGAGTATTGACTAGACTGAACTTCAAGTTAGATATATTATTAATTTAATGGTAGCCACCATGCCAGCGTAGACATATCAACAGAGAAAGTTTACTATACCCTATACTAATTCCTCTAATTTAACTTTTCAGGAGAAGGAGGTGACTCTACTGATGAAATTTCGAATCGTGATCAAAAAAGCGAGAAAACGCATTATCTGTGTTAATATACAGACAGGGGACTACCTATTGGGTATTCTAGTAAATGAAGTACTGTCAAGTAACAAGTTACCACTAATAAATATTGTTCGAATATTTTAGCCCGTTGAGTACTGATTTTGTTGGAGCAATAAGTTATTTGTGTGGCCAGTCCACTACTAAATCTTACAAGAACGTTATCTAAAATCACTTCAGCATTAATGCGTCTAATTCTTAAAATAAAGAGCAAGGTGAAAATCGCTAATCGTAAAGTCATTTTATTAAGATCCATGAAATTATCATTTGATAAAATTGAAAGTTTCGGACAAACAGTCCATCTTCAGCAAATTCTGTAATACAATAATCGAAAAATAAACGCTACAATAAATAAAAAATCAAATTAATTGAAACAAATTAAAAAAAGAGAAGGAATTCTATGAGAATTTGAAATTATAGTGCGAATACAAAAAAAAAAAATACAGAAACATAGACAAATTCAGAAAACGACTAAAATAGATACTGGGTGAAAAAGCGGGGCGAAAAAAACCGATGTGGGGAACTAATTGTTGGCAATGAGAAGAGGGAATGCACGTTGGGTATCACTTAGAGCAGGTTTGAGTTGGAAAATATACAGAGACTCGAGGATGCGTAGATCTGATCTATAAGAAGTACTTGCCAATATTTTAAAATCATTGATTGTGACAGGGACGCTTTAATTTTCTGCATGTGACCTAACTGAAGAGAGCGGAGGGGAACAAAGTGGAAGACTGGTCCTACAACTGCGTTCAGCGTGCTCAGAAACTCTGGTCATGAGGGTACGACAGGTAGAACCTATATACCGCAATTCACAAGGTGAACAACTGAATTGATACACCAGAGAAGAGCACATAGCAGGAGGGAGTCTATCATTGAAACGAAAAAATGAGCCAATTGTAAAATTGTTTACCAGAATTGTATGAACTTTGAGTTGTGGGAAAAAATTACCGATAAGAGATTGAATGTCTTCATTTAACTTAATTATTTATTAATGGACTGGTGACCAAAGTACAGTAGCTTGGCATAAAACTTTTGTATAATGTAGTATTTTTAAAGTATTTCAGTCCCCTTATTCCCCAACAAAATTACGAAGTGAGACGTTCTGTTCTCAATCTTTCAACTGTGCGTGTTGACGTTGAGCTACGCGCTTCAGTATTTCAAATTGCAACTCGTCTCAATAAACTTCCTGAGTATTTATTAGATCCCATTTCTGATAATGTCTTAAAAAACTTATTAAAGAATGCGTCATGCAATTTTATTAGCTTTTGTTTTGTTTTATGTTACCCAAAAAGTTTGTTAAACTTTCAGTGGCTATGCAGATGCATTATTCTACAGTGTATTACTACTTTACCAAATACTTGTCATGTATAAAATGCGTCTGTGTGTAATAAACCTATCAAACGTAATTTGTTATTGCATAAATTGTGCCAAGTGCTCCGCACTAGGCCTGCACTCTATACCTTCGGTTTGGGTTCAAAGATCAATTTTTCACCCAGAATTAATCCAAGATATCTAATTTGAGACACCCATTCAAGTTCAATGTACAGTAATTAAAGAAGCTAGAGAGCAACTCCGGATGAGTAGAAGGAGAGAGAGGCATTATGGGAATTACCCAATTGCCGAACTAACTCTATTTCCGAACAAACATCATTATTTGATACGTGAAAATAATAATCACATTGAATAATAACTGTTTGTCCGGAAATAGAGTAAGTTCGGCAATTGGGTAATTCCCTTGATTTGAATTTAGTTTGCTGATAAGCGGTTAACAAATTTTCAATCGACTGAATTTCATTATTGTAATGCTTACACCGCTTGTTGATAGATGGCATTCTCATAATCGTATATCAGGCAGATTACGGTTACAATTTTTTGAGGTAGCCCAGCTGGGTCGCGGGTTGGGGTTACAATACGCCTCATACTGCAGGTAGCCCAACTGGGTATTGTTATTAACACGCCTCTGTTGGAAACGTGACCGAATAGTTCTTTGGAGTAATTAAGGATCAAAAAGTTATCAGAGCCGATCTACCTAACTACAAATACACTTCTAACAGAAAGCCAAGGCTCCGATATGCTAGAGGCAAGGAATATCAGCACGATGTTTTCTCTTGCCACCGGATATAGCAGTACCAAGCTTAGCAGTGAGAGGGTGGCTCTCCAATCATTGCGGGAAGCGACGAACGGTGCACACACACACACCTACACACACACACAACGCGCTATTGTTTTGATCAGATGGAGATAATCAATGCACTCGTTTTTTTCTTTGAAACGCCATCAATGGGAACAGGGCTGCCAGTGGGAAGGATCTGTTCTATTAGAAGAACGCACTCAAGTGGGAAACGAAGCGTGTCTTGTGCTAACAGCAGCAAGGGAAAATCTTGATAACGTATTGAGTGATGGAGTTAGAGCAGACTTTGATAGAAGACAGAGAGATGGAGCGAAATGCGGTAGACTTTGATGGAACATTGCGTAACTGAAAGTGCAGAGTTTGATGAAAGTTAGCCGGATGGAAATAGAGCAGAGTTTGATGGAACATTGAGTGATTGAGATAGAATAGACCCTAGTGGAACATAAAGTGAGTAAAATGGAGCAGACTTTGATGCAACACTGAGTGGGTGATTGACATACAGCAGACTTCAATGGAGTGATTGAGCTACAGTAGGCTGCAGCATTGAATGGCGACTATAGAAGACGTTGCCTTAACCACAGCAACTCACCTGCAGGCCGCCACTACTCTATTTTCGATCAAGAAGCACGGTAGGAACAATGGCAGCAGCCATGCTGCGGAAGACAATCTCAATCCGGCAGAATGGAAAGAAGCCATACGAGTGCCATCAGTCAGGCAGGGACGACTTTTGCGGCACATCTGAAGCTCAACGGACCCTCTAGTCCAGTACACGGCTCCCTGACTCGATACTATTCTTCCACAAAAAAATACGTCGCTGGAAAATAGAATTTAAAAAAAAATCAAACTGGAAGAGAAAAGCAGAAAGATCTTAAAGATGTTGCTGACGTCAGAGAGTGCCTTCTGCTAACATTCTTTTGTGGTTATGGTAAAATGTGACACAGAAAATCAACATTGAAATACTCCAAGTAAAAGTTAAATGTTCAAATCATACATTACTGACAAAATAGAATATACTGCTAAAAAAAAAGGACGTATGTTGTTTTATCAAGTGAATATGAAAGACGCATTCCTACCTACTTTCAAACTTTCGATTCAGTGGTGAATAATCTTAAGAATGTAAAGAATTTTTATTTGCGATAGAACAAACGAAACGAAATATAAGAATACTCCATTTTACCTCTACAACCTAAATATAACTTTCTCAAATAGAATTAGAATATTTCACATAAATTTATTTCGGTTGCATGAAGAGAAGGCAAGACAGGGAAATAAGTAGGAGCAAAGGAATTACGAGAAGCAGAGCTACATGGTTTTACCGTATATGTAGGTTGTAGTTAAGTTTTTGCAATGTAACATCATGACGTTCATCTGTTTCACTGTGAATAATCTGATGGTCGTTGACTATTTGTTCATGTATTAATTTGTCTCTGTTATATAGGAATAACACTATATGAAGCGTAACATACATGCAAAGGTACAAAATAGAAGGTTGGGTACTACATTTTCAAGAAATTTTCTTACCTATAGATATACAAGGCAGTTAATACAGCTTTCTCTGGCAAAATAAATTTTAGAATAGTGTTCGTATAGCTAGTGGTATAAGTGCTACGGCGCACCTTTGTGCCTGGGCAACGTACTTTCTTTTCTGGCATACAATCAAGGTTGACTGCTGTAATGGGAGGTCGTGCTGTGCTGCAGACTTTTCTCAGGAATTAGCAGCAAGTTGTGACAGTGGAACGGACACTATTTTAGCCGATGCTTTTAGCTTATTTACTTGCCTATGTACTGATCATTTGTTCCTAATACAAACCATTGTCGATCAAGATTGTCACGGTGCTCTATAGTGACTAATCACTGGTGCATAATACTGATCACGGATGCTCAATAGTAATCGGTAGTGCTGAGTATTGATCACTGATGCCCAGCGTTGACGTTCCCTTCTGTCCACGGGGACCAGGTCATGATGGATGTGCTTGTTACTACACGTTCGCTTTGATTACTGGTCTCTATTGTCAATACCTTTCACTGATTCCCAGTACTAGTTTTTTTTTGGGCTGAATATAGAATCGCTCTACTTAAAACTGATCATTGGTACTGTATACGCACTTGTACGCAGTAATGATAATGATAATAATAATAATAATAATAAGAATCTCAAGGCTGCCCTGCGAGAGCTGAGGTGTGGCCACCTCCACCCAGGAACCCTCCAAAAGAGCGCTCTGCTTGGAACAGCGCACATCATTCGCAAAGTGCTCTGAGCCTTAGGTCGCGAGATGTGACCCGGCGCCAGAGTGTAGCGCTGAACATCGCTCAACCGATCCAATTTGGGTAGTGAAATCCTCCGATAATATTAGGCAATCCTTATAAGATCGCTCGTGCTCAATATTGACCATTAGAGTTCTGTATCGAATAAATGGGTTCACTAACGCTATTGATAAGTTGTCTATTCATTGCTCTAGGGTGAAGGTCCAAGCAAGGGTAATACGGATCATCAGTATAAATATGAGTGATAAAAAGTGCTGAAATCTCATATCTGGTGTTCAACAGTTATAACTTTTCACTGGAGATTAACTGCTTAAGTGATGCTCACTACTGAACAAGTAACGCTATGTAGGTCGTAAACTTATAGTGACATGTACCACCTACTGACCTTACTATAGCTTTAAGCTTTCGTACGTCGTTGCTGGTGTACTAACCCTAAATACAAATAGCGATGGTCAGGGGTAGCAGCCGTCACATGAGCTTTCCGTATCTGGCACCATTGCTTAGACAATCTGTGGTAGACCACAGCTGTGCAAACTTCATAGATTGCCTAGCGGGTATCTGGATTTCTCGTTTGGAGCGCTAAGTTAGCTTGACTTTATTATTTACCATTACTTGTACTCAACTCACGTCGCACTCAGGATGGAACTCTGCCATTTTCTTACCTCCCTCCTTCGGTATTTCTCTTTGCACTTCGGAAATCTGGTTGGTAAGGAGACTTGTTGAGTCCATTAAGAAGCTTAGCTGCTGCACGTAATTAGATCACAGGCCGCCTGAGCTTGTATCAAAGACTAAGCAGGAGATACTGCCGCAGCAGATCGCTGGCTAACCGAGTTCTTGTAGCTACTGAGATCAGTGCTTTGCTGCTAGTAACTTCTAATTTTACTTACTGCGGACCTGTTTAAGAATTGTCTTGCAAGCAAGTGAGCTGCAGTGCCCATGCACTACCTTATGCCTGTAGATATTATAAAAGCTCTGATAGACCAAACCGAACGGCACTGGTTAGACCACCAGCGGATTAATAGCCTTTCTCAGTTTTTCTTAATGTGGTTCCTAAGAGACAGATCGCATCTAAAGAGCAAGAATACACAAAGGCTGGTTTTCAGTTTCGTTTACACGTACCGGAACAGCTTAATCAAGCTATCGCTGCACTTTTTCCCTTATCGGAGCTTTGATACACTTCCTTTATTCGCTTGTGCGACAATCTTGTATATTCTACTGTTTCTGGAATCCCTTGAAAACTTTTTGAAAGCAAGCAATAGTCTGTGTGGTTTATACAAAATCCCTGGTAGCCTACGATAATATAGATGGAAGTGTTTACAGTATACCGTATATATGTGTGTGTAGCGGTGTTTGTGTGTGGGTGTTTGCGCAAAACGCCACCCACCGCTGAGAGCAATGCAGCTATGGCAGCTTCCTACGCGCGGTGGAGGGAGAGGCTTACGCTGCAGTCAAAACAATTTTGTTTCCAGACCCGTCAGGGAGACTGGAATACTGTCCCTCCTTTTAGCCTTAGCCTTCCACTCGGGGAGAGTTCGAGAACGCACTTAAGCTCCTTGGATCACCTGGGAATATCTTTGGACGGTGCAAGTGGTGTTCGCAAGGAAGGATTTTCTTCGAATTTGTGAATTAGCATGAGACCATCAATTAAAAATACTGCCCAATTTTTTTGGCATACCTTAAACTAAACTCACTGTGTCGATATAGGTATGCTATGCAAAGTGATCAATTGCCAACGCAGTAAAATTACTGTAGTGAAATACGTGGAATAAAGTGAAAAAATAAAATCCAGCTCTTTTGGCATCCGATGCGATAACTGGAAAACTGGTAACTGCAGTGCATCCTCTATAGTAAAAATATTGCAGAGCATCCGACGTTATTATTATTATAGTCATAGTTTTACCACCGTATCCACTCTGTGAGTGATCCCTACAGTGAGATCCGACGTTATGATGCTACGATATAGTTTAGCGGTGGTGGGAGCGCTATAGTTATAAAATATTTAATATAAAGGTCAGTGGTAATACTCGTCAAGTTAACGTGATCATTCATGGAATGATAAGATCGATGCATAAGCTGTGCATTTCAAACTAAAGAAAAATATGAAGTCGTGCTTCGCCTCGTCAAAATACCGCTAAATTCAAAGAGCGTTTCACTGGCTAACAACAACATTTTTTTCATCTCCAAAGGCATTTTGTGAACGCTACGGATTTTTGCCATTTTGGCGGAACACGACAACGATCTGAAAATACTGGCGTGCTTCTGTGGACGTGAAATAAAAAAATGGCATATGCCGTTCTGTGCTGGCGCGGTGCCTGGCATTGCTGACAGCGCTGTCCTTCCTAACGAAAGCTGCCCCCTTTGATGTCAAGAAAAGACATTAAAGTTTTCTGATACTTATCAACATTCGCTAGCTGCCTGAATGGTGCTTTGATATCTGGTAGTACGGGATGTGTATTTTTTCTTCTTTCTTTGAATGGCGCTCAGAAAGCAAGACGCCTAGCATGGAATCTGGAATTCAATCCTCTTTTCAGAAGGCTTGTAGCGAGGGTGGAACCGTTCCAGTACCTTGGTTAAAACAGTGTTTTTCAACGTAGGTGGTAGAAAGCGCTGCAGTCACTGACCCTGACCGTTCCAGTACCTTGGTTAAAACAGTGTTTTCCGACGTAGGTGGTAGAAAGCGCTGCAGTCAATGACCCTGACCGTTCCAGTACCTTGGTTAAAACAGTGTTTTCCGACGTAGGTGGTAGAAAGCGCTGCAGTCAAAGACCCTGATTTTTTTTCCCTAAAGGAATTATGGGGCAAACCAGCTAGTAGCTAAAATCGTAAATAAGCTAATGGGGCGGACAAAAAGTCTCTTAGGGTTGGTATAGGTTTTGCGGCCATCAGCCATATTACAAAATGAGATATGAGTTACCTCCTTGCTGCACAACCACAGGCTATCATTTATTTTATTAAATAAGAGGCTTTTGTGCAAAAGAGGATGCGTTGTTTTACGTTTAGAACTTCGGCCTAATGTCGAAAAAAGGATCCTCCAAAATGGTAATGAAGGGAACAACAAAGTCGACATAAAAAAACCGTTGTGAGAAGTCAGCTTCCAGTCGCGGTCAGCATGTGTGTATAAAAGGGGCGGCACTAGACGCTAGTCTGGAAACCAAGGGGCGCTAGCCTGGAGGCCAAGGGACGCTAGCCTGGAGGCCAAGGGACGCTAGCCTGGAGGCCAAGGGACGCTAGCCTGGAGGCCAAGGGACGCTAGCCTGGAAGCCAAGGGATGCTAGCCTGGAGGCCAAGGGACGCTAGCCTGGAGGCCAAGGGACGCTAGCCTGGAAGCCAAGGGATGCTAGCCTGGAAGCCCAGTAAGTAGCGCTAGCCTGGAAGCCAAGGGGCGCTAGCCTGGAGGCCAAGGGACGCTAGTCTGGAGGCCAAGGGATGCTAGCCTGGAAGCCAAAGAATGCTAGCCTGGAAGCTAAGGGCCGCTAGCCTAGAGCTCAAGGGACGCTAGCCTGGAAGCCGAAGGGCGCTTGCGTGAAGGGATCTTTATGAAATTTACACGAATGTAATAAGTCATTTATGATCAAACTTTGGTGATGATCGATTAGTTTATTTCTGTGTGTGACTAATGCTCGTTAGAATGTCTGTTGACAACATAACTCGAAAAATTAAGAATGGACCTTCAAGAAAATTACAGAAGCTGTTTTTTTTAGTCAAAAGGCACAAATGATTAGAATTTACTGCTGATACACATGAAATCGTAGTTTCTGAAAAAATTTGAATTTTTCATTTCCATTGCCTTGCTTGGCGGAGGTATGTGCTCTCAGTGTGCTCTAGTTTATACTCTTCAACTGAAGCCTTGTGAGATTTTGCCAAATATTGACACAAAAGAAATATTTTGGTCTTAATGAATCATTTATACACTACAAGAAATAAGAAAAATAACAAAAAATTCAGAGCTAAGTGAAATGAAGTCAAAATTTCCAGAATGAAAATGTACGTTTGTTGACATGAAAGAACAGCTTACTGTAAATGTTACGTTCATTAGCATGAGTACTGCTCCCAGAAGAAACTTTGGTTTATTCATGGCTTGCTCGAATGGTTTTTGGAGTTTCAATTTCGAAAGAGTGTTTCGCCCCTTTGAATCGCTTATCGGACATCAATTGTTGTAAGCTACATGCGCTCAACGATATTGAGTCTTACATGGTCTCAAGAACTACTGGTTGGCGATTAGCGCCTGTAAATTGGCTCAAATGGGCTAAATCAAAGATCACGATAGTAGTTCTTTGCAACCTAAGTCTAACCGGATTAGATTATTACGACTACTATGGACCAACTGAACTTGGCTAAATATTAATGGCAAGAATGGCAGACCAAAGGAAAGATAGAAGGAATATCCGCTAAATGTATTGGTCTCTTGTGATATCAAAGCTCGAGGCAACCTGCAGACTTGCTATGAAAGCGTCCACGTTCATGCTGCACACGACTTTTATTAACATTGTTCCAAACTTTCTGCATGGAATTCAGGGGTAACCAGGCTCTTGCGAGCGAACAAGAACCCTCCATGAAGACCTCATCACTTCATAAAGTTCTTATTGAAAAACTTCCCCCGCAAAAAGTCCTCCGAAGTGGTTTCATTTCAACAAATGAGTGCGCAGATAACAAAAAATAAAGAAAGTTGGGATACGTCTTTGAAAGAGCAGAAGCTGAGCTATCACTGTACCAATAAGCTATGAATAACATCAAACTTTTGTTAAACATTGAGCTTCAAAGTGAGTTTTAAACGAATATTCAATCATGTTAGTAATACTGCTTAGTGTCCTAGCTAGATTGGCTCTTCAAAGAAGTAAAGTTATTGTAAAATTGCGTGAAATTTATTGTATCCAAAAGAAGCAATACTGGGAAAAACAGCTTCTTACGCTTGTTTATATTGCACTGCCGAGCAATAAAACGCCTATTTTTCTGTTATGTTGCAATAAGTTCCAATTGATCTCGATTGGTTACGCATTTACTTTGCGGTAAAGATTATATGCCAGTCAAGCATTTATGCTCCAGAAACTTTTATTTTGCAGTAGTAAGAGCACTTAGTGAACTCAGCTCTGTAGCTGTTACTTTATAATATCAACTTGAGTTTTGGTGCTATACAAGTAGCCTCAAATGTGTTGGTTATCTACTGTTGCGACGCTGAAGTATCATGCTCAGTTGTGGTCTACGTTTGCTGCGTGTATCAGGTGTTCGTGAAGTATCTCCGCCAACACCCATGGTGGGAGTCATGCTCCTCACATGACGGAGACTCGGAGTAGAATGAGGAATATTGACGATGTAATAACAGTATTTGCGCTTTCTTTGCTTCCAAAGCACAATGCATGAATGCCAACTTTCAGTATGGCGAATTCCTCAAGCGAAAAGGTTAGTGTTGAGAAGTATGGCTTGTAGCGCCGATAATTTGAACAATAAAATAAAAAGAAGCTGAAATGAAATGAAAGAGGTACGATCAAACTAAGAGCTTAATTAGAGTGAAATAAAAATTGGCAGAATAAAATGAATACACGGAAATAAAATAAACGCTGCCATAATAGAATAGAAATAAACTGGAATGAAATAGAAATTTGTACAACATAAATTGACATAAATCAAAAGTTGCAAAATAAATTGAAAATAAACTGAACTAAAGTAAAATTTGCATCATACATTAAAATTAAACCACTAAAAAGAGAGAAATTTTAGACGATAACACAATATAGCTGACAATAAATAAAGTTTCCCCAATAAAATGAAAAAAAACTGAAGTAAAATAGAAATTTGAACCTAAAGCAGTTGCAGCGTTGAAAAACTCTTACCCTTAGCCAGACTTTGTAGCAACAAATGAAGAAGATCAAGCTGCTTAAAGCTACTTTCCTGCTAATGCTGCATCTCATCTATGCCATCAAAGCCTGCTTATAAAATTCTTAGGTTCTGCACGATTTGCAAAGTGTACGCAAGATTTTTATTGGTGATACAGTTTTCTTGTGTTATCATGAAGATAACGTCAACATGCAATAAAGCATCTAAAACAAGATGCATTAAATCGAGTTAAAAGTTTTCGATTTGGCGTAAAATATCTTAATGGAAAAATGTCAAGAAATGAACGAAAAATATAAGTGCTGTACCCTTCAAAGTAGAAAATAAACTGTTATTAGCGAAGTTTTCAGGAATGATTTAGAAGCTAGCGTAAGGATAACAGACACAAATACACTTCACATTTCCATTGACATACTATCGTAGGCTATACAATGCCATGGAAAATGATAGCTTAGAATTTGTGATACTACCTTCTTCTCCTTCCTCAAGAGTGTATTGCCGGTTCTGCCGTGGTAAAGTACAGGTTTATGTCAACTCTGACTGCGCTCTACTATGGGAAATCCGCAAGCACTGGTTTGTGCGGCAGATATAGGCCAACTGACCCCAGAAGAGTAAATACAGCTGCAGCCGACGACGGCTCATTTAGCGGAAGGCACAACGACCCTCCACCCTCCCATCCTAAGGTAAGTACCCCCACAACACCTATGCACACCAAGCAAGTTTGCTGATTCAGTGCCCCGAGCGCCATGACAAAGACCGCTCACCTGGCCTGGGGATCGTTCCCTGGACCTTCAGCTCAACTGAGCAGCACACAAGGTCCGTTGCTACCGTGAAGCATGGTGTTGATCATGTAGCGATGGTCTTCAGTATAAAGTTCAGAATAGGTGAGAGCCGCTAACTCCACTCCGTCTTAAGAGCACAGTGCTCACTTATGTCCATGTTTCCTTATCGCCAGTGAAAGATACACTCAGCCGCTCTAATCAGCCACAACTTCTCCATACGTTATACCGCAGGCCCCTTATCCATGATATCTACATACATATATAATAGCTTGGGTTTTAGTGCAAAATTTTAAATTTCCGATGATGCTTAAGTATGTGATGCATTCTGAGTGCAATGACTATTTTCGGTTTGTGCAATTTTCCATAAATAAGTCACTCCTGCATTACTTGCATTCTGTAAAGTATTCACATTTTATGTGAGATGAAGTGTATCTTATTACACTGCAGGGTTGCACAAACGGCCATGTGCCATGTAAGTTCTATCAAGTGTTTCAGTTTTCATTCAGTACTATCCCTGGCTGAAGGTTCTTTTAAAAGTACAGTATTCATAACACGTGGTAAAACTTCACAGTACTGCACTTGACTGCAGTACTGAATAAAGGTTGATGAAAGCAGTTAGTTCTTTTCACACATTCGAGAAGTCATTCAGTGTTACCCCGCCTTGAGCGACAACCCAACCTTTTGATCCCTTAGAATTCCAAAAAGTTTCGTTTGTAAGGCGAAATTATTTGTGGCAGCAATCGACATGCCACAAGCTCGAGACTAGAACGTTCTCGACATCTACCTCAGGGTCGGAGCTCCGTCAGTAATGGGACCGGCAATTGTACACTCAAAGATTTCTTTTCAGTCGCACAGAAGCTGCAAAGAGCTCTCATTGGAAACTTTCAAGGCAGTCGGTCAAGCGTCGAAAACATCGTTACTGTTGAATCGACTGATTGTATTTTAGCGACAAGCTTTGCAAACTTTCCTGCACAAAGGAAAGGACTTTGCTATTCTAGAAGCCCCCAAAATACTTCGCGACAGCGCTGTAACAAAACTGTTTCTCCATGCGCCACTTTAGTGAAAGTCCTTGTTGGTGTTCTCCAATATGGCTTGAAATTGGTAAAGGTACAATCTCCCTGCCAGCATTTTGTCAAGAAAATGCAGGAAACAACCTGCACCGCGTCTCTCCAATACAACAGTCGTCTCGCCAGCTTCAATTTGAATATTCCTGGTACCAGTGTCGTTGCTAGCGAGCTGTCATCTTTATCAAGTATTTTGGTCTTGGTTAATGTGTAATACAGTAGACTGGATACTGGTGCACTGCAGTAGCAACACTGTCATAAGAAACAAGTCAAGCATGTATTTTAGGTGTTAATCTGAAGGTCAATAAGATTATAGTGCCACTGCAGCGCGAAAGTATCCAGCCAATATTTTTTCTATGGTTTTTACAGTATACTTTATTAGGCAGAGGATGAGCTGCGCCCATTATAATAACAATGAAGTGATTCAAACAGTAATACTTCTACGGAAAGTTCTATATTATTATTGCAATACCCAGGCTTGAATCAGTCACGATGCACAGCTGCTCTTTGCTAAGTATTCATGATAATGCAGTGGCCCCTATATGGCAAGCTACTTTTACGAACTAATGGTAAAAGTAGATGACTCATATCGAAAATTTGGAGCTATACATCATCTTGGCTGATATCGGACTGACTAGAATCAGGAGGTGTTATGCAGCACTCTATTCCACGTGAACTGTAGGAGCTTCAATTGGAAGAGGGAACCACCAGCCACATTTCGCTGTACTGGCAAGGGAAGTTCTTTGTTCTTTGATGGCTGCCCCCTTCCCACCAATCACAAGCTCCTATAGCCCTCAGCCATCCCTTCCAGCCGTTCCTGAAACCAATCATCGCGCCAGTCAGACTTCAGCCATGGCAAAAATCAGCTTCAGATCTCCGCAGCTGTTGCTACCTCCTTCTTATTAAAACTCCTTGGTGTTGCGACTGACTAATGCCGGGACTACACTCGATTTTCATAAATAGCAACGACGTGCTGCGAGGATGTGCAGCTCGCATGTCGTTCATGCTACCGTATCCATGCTACCGAGTTTATATATATATCAAGATGAAGAGTGAGTTGCTCTTCCTTGCTTCCAGCTGTTCGTGCAAATGCATATGTCGCCTCGGCATAATGAAACTTCGATAAAATATTTTTTCTCAACCCTATTTCATTCAAGCTGCGGTACCTTGCTACAGAAACACTTAAGCAAAGAAATTCCATATTTCCATAAATTTCATAAAGCATTATCCGTCTTGATAACTTATGCTTTTGAAAAATTCTATTGCTGTGCTAACTAAATAAATAAAGTTTATTTTACAGGACCAAAAGTATGAAGCAGTTGTTGCGTTTGCTATATCAGTCCTCACTGAAGACTTCATCATGCACACCGGTGCTCTGACGCTCTGTGTACCGCATATCTACACTGTTGCATTATAATTATTGTTTGCTGGAGGCGAGGGCGAGCCCGTACTGCGGAGAAGAGACAAGCAGGTAGTCGTAATTAAATGCTTACTCGGTCTAATTTCTCCCTGACATTGATTTACCTTGGCGGCGGAAGGAAATAAATGTTGGCAGAAGTGGGGAGTCTGGCAGGTGAGCGGTTCTAAGTTAATAGGGGCGGCCGCTTCACCTGCAGTAGGTGAAATTATTTAGATAATTACATTACTTTGTTGAGCTGGAATGAAGTAGCAATGGCTGATGCGGTGCCACGGATGTGACGAGAATGATGAATTGAGGATTTTTCTTGGTGGACGTAGTGAAAACATATCTTGTTAATTTAGGATCTTCCCAACAGATTGAGCTTATTATAACACTATTATGATAGTTTAATATTATATTTATCGCAATACTTTTGCACTTGGCCATGCCTGGCAATGGTTATTTCTATTTAGCATATATTGCTGGATGCTGGGCTAAACTTTTATGCAACTATAATTGCAGTTATTTAAACGCGAAAACAGTTTTTTCATTCGTTAGCTCTTATCAGTAGAATTATTTTGTTTGCTTAAAACTTGTAACTAGGAAACCTCGCCATGAAGAATCAATGCCTTGGTATTATGAACAATAATTTTATTTGAATTGTATGATTCATGCAGGTTTGTGTCCCGTCCCCAGCTGGCATTATCTGAACACAAGAGGATCAACCGACGCCCTTGAGATTTAATAGAATAAAATGATACAAAAAGTCGAGTAGGCATGTCTGGAGATCTATAAGTCCCAGCTCCTGACTCGACTCTTTACATTTATATGCTTATATTCATTTATATGGAACCATTGCAAGAGAATCTCATTAACAGCAACATGTATGATAAATGAGCTCCGAATGAATAATTCAGAGAATTCGCAGTGTCCGAACCCATTGTTGCTGCAACTCATGGCACCTTCGTAAAACAAAATTTGAATTTTTGTGTTTGACACTAACTTTGTACAGAAGAAGTAGTACAGAAACTGTGACTGTTAGCGCAGTGTGTTTGTACATATGTATTTCTCAATAATCTTTAAGATAAAACACCTTCTTTTATAAATACCTCGCATCGTTATACCTTCATTAAATGAAAATATTAATATTGCACATATAAAAAAATTAATGTTATATGTTGTATACCTGCAAACATATGAAGTAAAGTGAGAGGGTATTTTGAGTTTTCATAGCTATAACTACTATGTCCATTTTATTGAGGCAGTTCGGTCGTGAAGTTCCTCTATAACGGTGTCAATTCTATGGGCATTTTTAAGATATCTCTATATACAGGTAGTGGGCTGGGCTAAGATATGGGTAGAATAAAATCTTAAAAATACCCATAGAATTGGGAACGCCATAGAGGAATTTGACTATGACATAACTGCCTTGATAAAACGAACAGAGTATAGATTCATTAATATTCTTTAAAAAATCTGTAGATTTTTACCGTTTATTTGTGAGTCTAGCGAAAACGAACACTTAAAGCTACAGGCACAGTCATTTCCATTTTACGGTCAGCGCAGCAGCAGCAGCAGCTTGAGGGTAAAATTTCTTTTAGAAATTTATAATAATTTGAGACGTTATTAAAATAAACGAACAGTAGTAGTGCTCTCATTCTATTCATATCCGCAGCTTCCCTACCATTTGCTAGTAGTTTTGTGTGCCGCTTGCCTTCTGCTGAGTTCTTCGTAGCGTCAAGGCGGACTAACCAGCTTGTTAAAAGTGTTTTGATATTCCAATTCAAGAGGTGGTTTAGTGCACAATTTATGCTTCCTCACCTTGACTTTTTTTTACCCTAAACTTACACTAAATAGAATACTAAAACAAGACTGGGCATAAGGTAAGTAGTGTTGCACCGTAAATCAAAGAAAGTTCGTTGACCATGAACTAGAATGGAAGGTCGGTTAAATTCAATTAAGGGTATTGCTGGACCATACAATCCTATTTAACAGAGAGCTCCTCTCCTAGCTAAATAATTTCGAATTGCTATTTCATGTTCACAAAAGATTTTAATCGCATTAAACACTCCCTTTTGTAAAGAAAAGTTTAGTCGTCTTATTTTATCTCCATTGGTTATTGCAGCTTTTATTATGAAATAATAAATGTGCTGCCGTAAGTATTGTATAACACAGAATGGAATAAATTGTTGTTCATAGTCTACGGAGTTCAATCTTAATATTTAAGTTACATTTTAGCTTTCAAATTAGATGCTGCTCTTTGCACTGAATAGCTGTACGGTATATACTATTGGCGAGCGGCTGCGGCCACTTGCGACTATATCACACCATGATTCACGAGTCATCGGCCTCTTTATTCAAGGGGCGCAAGTGGCCGCAGGCGCCCGGCTCATATCACTAGTTAAATATTATTAGCGTTCTGAGTTTTTAGCCTGTAGGGTGTAACTGAAATGTACGACTTTATTTGGTAGCAAAATAAATTATTCTGACGATGTACGTTTCAACATGAGCTAAATCCTTTGAGAAAGGCCGTTGTGCTTCATCTTTTATCTAATTGCGAATTTAATTTTAATGCAAAATACTCCATACGTGGGACTTGTTTCACGGAACGATGGTATCCTATCATGGAGTGTTATATTACTGAGATCGTATATATATTACTGAGATCGTATGATATGCGATTAGGAAAATTTCCAGAATGTATGTCTAAATTTCCAAAATTGGGTGGCAATCGCCTAACAAAGGATCAGATAAGCTCGCAACTTGCGGTTACGCGCAATGTGGAGGTAAGTCGCGTCTGACTAAGTCATTGCGCTGAAATAACGGACAGCTGGGCGACAGAAATAGAACTTTGGCACACGTCCAGTGCCGTGCAGAGCACCACCTGCACTTCGTACGAAAATTTTGCCAGTATTTAAGGAAGTAAGATACACACTAAGGCAGGATTCTGTTAAGTGCGTACAATAATAATAATAATAATAATTTAATAATAATAATAATAATAATAACAATAGTCGCGTATGAGAGAAACTTGCAGCGCTGGGAGATTTGGCAGCATGACAATTAAATTTGCTAAATTCGCATTTAAGATTTTGTTTCGTTCAACTCTTTGTTAATTTAATCGGAATTCTGCAGTTATCGGTTCTGATTTCTACATAATCACAGTCACTTATCATGTATTCCACGATATTAAAGCTGCGATTTTTGCTTTTACTGAAGATGAGAGCTTGGCATTCGTCGTTCAGAAGTTCTGTGAAGCTAAAATGGAGCACAAAGTCGCTTCAATCCGCTCCCAAAAGAGCAAAAGCCGGATTGGAACATCCAGACAGCCGCTGACCTTGCTGAGAAAATATGATCATGTATAAACAAGCAATTATTAAGTCTTTGTTCTACAACAGCTTCTATGTTGCAGTCTGAGCTTACCTTGGGTATTATTATAATTAAGCATGGTTTATATGCTGTTTTCCAGCGTGACTGAAAGGGGGAACAATGGTGTGGGCATGTAAGATGACCCTATGTGCAAATTCTCCTAAGAAATTAACAGCAGAACCCCAGTGGTGACGTTGTGAGGAGTTCTTGTGGCCACGAATGCTGGAGAGGAGGAATCTTGCTGGGCGGTAATATCCCTAGCAATATCTGGAGACGCCGCAGCGTCGCCCATAAGCTAAATTGGGGTTTTAGCTGTTGCGTCGACCCTAATTGTTCGTCGGTGATGCTGCATCAGCTTTTCTGCTGCGTAATCCAGTGGAGGGGAGGGGGAGATGGGTAGAAGGGGAGGAGAAAAGCAGGCGCCTACTCAGAAATGTAGAGGCAGTTGTTACAGTCCCTTCCACCTATAGCGCCGATAGTCAGAGAAGCTGAGGCAAGGTCACCTAGACCAATAGTCTATGTGGCCTTGGCTGGAGTTGCCTGCAGCCGTACACTCCACTGGGCTCGGGAGAGGGTTTGCCTACGACACGAACCAGTGCATGTGGGTTTCCTGGTCGTGATGTATGGTGAAGGTTACCTTACCTTCAACCAATAACAGAGCTTCATGTTTTGAATTCTGCACTGCGAGAGGCAGGCAGCCATATTCAAAAACTAGTTTCGGAAATGCTTCTGCAACAAAATTGTATGTTTCCGCACGCGATAGAAAACGACTTTCTGGAGCACAGTTTCCAGCAGAAATTAATAAACCCGAGCCATAATCCTGTGCGTGAGCTCATCAAGTCTTGACGTTGAACTTCATTTGCATGTGTTGGCTAGAATTCGATTTCTGCCGATGACTTCGCCTCACAGACTCTCATAATTATTATAATTCGAACGCTCGAATCGATTTCTGAATACAATTACCAGCAGAACGTGAGTATTTGGATGTCGTATTCTCATATCTGACGACTATGCCAACATGAGGGCTTACTGGAGGGTGATCTAAAAGGGGAGAAAACGCTAGAATTCTGCATGAGAAATTAAAAGAATATTCTAAAGTTCAGGAAACCTTGAAAAATTCAGTATTTGGATACCATTTAGCTGTGGAATAAATATGTTTATTTACGTGAAATTAGTAGATTATTTTAATTAAACAACTAAAGGTTTTGTTCTGTTATGCAGAGTGCTCGGAAAGTCCCTGTTATTTTCTTGATACTTGTTTGTTTTCATTACTGATTTGTTGTGGTAACGCATACGTGCATCCACCACCTTCTCAGAATATGTGGTTCATGAACCAAGCGGGTTCTTGAATTATTCAACCCACACTGGGATTTAAATCTAATGCCTAAACTAATTCCGTGACTTTCCGGCCGACGCGTAGTGTGTCATGAAGTGTGATTATGTTCTTAAAGGCGTGAGCCCTGAAAGTTCTTCTCAGGTAATCTAATCAGCATTAACTTGATCATCACATTTGTCATCATGCTAGGGAATTGTAGCTTAGTCAAAGAGAAGAACCGACTATTGCAGCTCGCAAGGGATTATGTGGACCACGGACCTCAATATCCGTTCCTAAGAACTGCTCGCTGCTCTTAAGAACCCCGAAAGCTTGTCAAAGGGAGCGCCAAGCTCTCACTTCCTCAAAAAGAAAAAGTTTCACTTATGGAGCAGCTCCATGAAAACGTGTGGACATTTCCTGATGAAGGCGCGAGTGTCAAAAACGTTTTGCAAACACACTTCCCAGTTTGAATAGAGTGCATATTTTTGCAATTTCTGAAGAGGAGACTGCGGGGGGAAAAGAATTGGACCTACGGCTCAGAGAGACTGGAATTTAAGTATTTAACAAGTTAACAGACGACAACGGAAGAGATTTTTTGACAGAGGCAACAAATATAATTTTTCTTTAAATGTGAAAGAACATGACGTAGAGCAATAAAATTTTGTGAGTTTTGCATATCCTTTAATGGTATCGCCCAATTATCTAAACTTTGATACAGCTTCGGTTTTTAGAATCCTCTGATTTCGTGAAAGATAGAAAAGTTTCTTTGGCTCGAGTAGTGTGTTGCGTTTTTTTGACCTATAAATTATCTTTTCAAAGTTCAACACTCGTCTCAAACAGGGGCTTTATGGCACTGA
Organism: Parhyale hawaiensis; assembly: GCA_001587735.2. Taxonomy (NCBI): domain Eukaryota; kingdom Metazoa; phylum Arthropoda; class Malacostraca; order Amphipoda; family Hyalidae; genus Parhyale; species Parhyale hawaiensis. The sequence goes on from LQNS02276499.1 coordinate 5,261,901, forward strand.
TTCTACTAGCACAAATATCAAATACTGAAATACCGATGCGTATTTATCTGTTTATTACATTTTTTCATCCAACTTCTGCCTGGATTGAAACATGGGCATAGACTCTAATTATCTACTATATAATAATTCACGTCGTGTTTTTATTTATTTATATATATATAACTTTCCTGTCATGCTCTATGGGAATAATATAGGAGAAAATTCAGATTTCAAAAAGCGAAAAAAAAAAGTTGGATACCTTGGAATCTTTTTCTTCAGTATTAGATAGGGGAAAAATGAGGAAGCCCAAAAGACGGCGGGGCTTTTATCTACTAGTAGTAGATAAAAGTCTATTTTGCATATAGCTCAAATATGGGGAGAAAGTATATTTGATAAACTAGAATTCGTAAATTTGAAGCATATTTGTGATGCACTTCTCAATCTATCAGTACTATATAATAATTCACGTCGTGTTTTTATTTATTTATTGATATACTTATTTATAACTATATTTATATCTTTTCTGTCACGCTCTATGGGAATAAGATAGGAGAAAATTAAGGGGCCGAAGGCGGTATCTTGGATAAGGGGGTCGCACTTGGGCGCTCCAGCTGAGGGACCTGAGCTCGGCTGCATGTTCGTGTCTGAACATGTTCAGTAGCCGAAGACAGTATCGTGGATACGGGGGTCGCACAATAAATATATCCAATTTTTTAGGTGGAATGCTAAATTTTCCTTCAAGAAGCCTCTGAACAGTAATAAGCATAGGAGACAGCCGGGGTTTTCCTGAGGTGCTAATTTTTTACCGTCATTTATAATGACGGCCCGGGCCACTAATACTATAATAAAGAGCTGTCTGTCTATCCGTCCGTCCATCCGTCTGTCCGAAGCCTTACTTTTCCCCTATCTAATACTGAAGAAAAAATTCACAGGTACCCAACTTTTTTTTTGCCAAACCGTATCCAGTATACGAACTCGGGAATTCCCGGGTTATTAGTGAAGGCCTTGTCACGGGTCTTTGTGAACTTGGTTACTTTTGTGCACTTTGTGAAGTTCATGGACCTTGTGGACAGTGTGAAATTTGGAGTATTGTGAACTTTTTCGATAGGATGGTAGGATACTTTCAAGTACATACTTTCATGACTTATTCAACAAAAGGGTTACGTTTGGTGCACTAGTAATCATAAAAGATCAACTGAATTGCTCTACCCGTGTGTAACTAATTGCTCTTCTCTTTTGAAATATGAATCAGATATCAAGTAGGCGAAGGCACTACGGCATCACTAAAAGAATCTCTGCTGCGGGTATATTAAACGAAAAGCAATTGAATAGAATCTTTCCACCACTATTTTTCTTACATGAAAGTACAGTATATCAAAGGAGATATTTTCTGTAGATATATAGCTGTGCAGTGTTGACTGGGGCATGCTGTAGGTGTTGTTCTAATGCTAGCATGTTGAATTAAGTTAGTCACTAGAAATTTGCTAGAAAAGTTTGCATTAGAGAAACTCTTTTAAGTGGAAATATAATTAAGTCATAGCTTTGCTTTTCGGTCAGGTTAATATTTTATACTTCGTAGCCATGATGCGAATTTTACATAAATGGTAGATGAAATTTCTGTGGAATATCCACACTTGTATACGCTTGTAATTCGTTAGTAGTAAAGCTAGACATAGTAGCTTTAATGGCAGATATTGATAGTAGCTTTGAACACATTAAGAAAAAATAAAGATAATTCTTGGTACTAGAGAATTATTTAAATATGCTCTATTTCTAGCGATGCTACCGGTCTTATCGGTCATTGAATGAAGAGAAAAATTAACGCAATGAAACCTTAGTTCGTTCTTAATAATATCCTTCACTTTCCTTTATTTGACCTTCAATCCAATTTAAACCCCATGAGCTGCTAAGAGAAAGGAAAAATACTTTCTATGTGAAGGATACAATATCTAGTATCCATGCTACCACCTACAGGTACTTCATATGACTTACTTTCTGAGATTTCAACGAATGGGCGAGCTAACGGCTTACTAACACCAACTGATGAATTTCATTTAAGTGATTTTTCACATTGGGATGAAGAGATCAACAAACAAACCAAGCAAACACGTAAGTAAACAACCAACCGATATATATATTAATAAATTGTGGGCTTGTTAGCTTAAGTAGCTGAATAATACACGAAAGTTCCACATTGACGTTGTTCACTTCAAACTACTGCATATACGAGTATGTAAATATGTCTTTAAATATGACCATCAGCAGTATCAGAAAAATACCACTAAGTTACAAGAACTAATCATCTGCTTTCTCACACAGCATTAAGAACAGACGGAGAAGAATAATTTTAAAAATTCTCGCCAGATTGGCATATAATTTAAACTTCGACAGATTCATCTAAGTCTAACTAAAAGTGATGAAAAGTTTTGATAAAAGAGAAGATCAAAATCACTGCAGAAACAATTACTTTTGTCAGCGGCTCATGAAGTTTTTGCAGAGAATTCATTTGCTGGCATCGTCGCAGGAGACTTCAACTTGGGCAGGCAACTTCAGCAGTGCGGCGGTGCATTGGGAGGGTGCAGTGCAAATTTCTATGCAATTGTAGCTCTGCCAATTGGAAAATGCTAGCAGAAAAAATTATTTCCGCTAGACTCTATTATCATGGCTGCTATCTCCTTTTCGTATTACTTTTGAAATTTACATGAAGTATTTCGCGTGTACTTTTGAAAAAAATTGAAGTGAGGCGGCAGTTTACGTGTTAGTGATGCTATACTGCCGAGAGATCAACCAAGCAAGCAGCCAACCTCTCAAGTAACTGCGTGTATTTTAGCATAGTCAATATTTACCATTTAGCTGTATAGTTTACAAAGAACTACTTGTCTCTTTGCTGTAGTTTCAGCAGCTGCTCAGAAGAACGTTAGATCTGTTTTACCAAAGTATAGTCTACCGAGTTTGTCTAATACAACTTAAATAGGAGATAAAAAAAATAAGAATATGGTTATTTCAATCGATTCTCAATAATAGAACTATATTTACAAATATTATACACAAAGGGCCCCAATACAAATTACTGCCGTCACTTGTCTGTTTAACTTTTCATCCGTAAATATCATTTTTATCGCGATCTGAAAAAACAATTGGAGAAAATTTCCCTGTAATTATCTCTTGTACTTTTGTTTCTGAGAAAGTTTTCAAAAATGCCGTAATGTTAACTTCATTCATACCAAATTGTGCTATTTTGCTACGCGATATGATCTAGGTTTTTTGTTTCTACAAAAACTTTTAAAGCGAAGTAGTTAGCACGTCATTGCTGAATTTTTATTATAGAATTGTTGTTGTTTTCTTCAGTGACGGGAAACTCTTGATTTATCGGAGACATGTAAATGTTTGGAGCGTTACAGATCAAATTCGGGTCCATGACAAAACAATTTTGTCCGCAGGGTGCAGTGAGTCTTGCTCGAGAGACTCTCATACAATGGCTGACGCTACCCAGGTCTTCAGATAATTATTAAGGTAGCTTTACACTTATAAGCAGACTATGTTGAATCTAAGAAAAGTAGCGGTAATAGTACATGTATAGGTATAGGGGTTTTATTAGCATGTGTTATTTGTTCTGAATGGATACTATATTTAAATACACAAGAAGTGCACTGTACACTATATCTAAAGAATCCATGGATATCGAATGCATATTTAAGGAATGTTAATTTAATGGAAGCAAGTATGCGTGCATGAGCAGTGAATGTACAAGAAGTATGTGTATGAGAAATGCATGTATAGGAACAATTCATGTTGCAGACAGTAGTATATGAAAAATGGATAAGTCAGCATTACGCCATTATGAATTCATACTTATGAGCCGCATGCGTCTGAAAAAAATCCTTACAAGAGGAAATTGCGTTGTATGCTATTTAGCATGCGATAACGCTGCGGTCGTAGCACTAATAGCAGAATATGTGTCGGGCCAATATCGATGCTTACTGTGTGGCGTTACAGGAGGACTGCGATAATGTCAAAACGATAAGCTAGCTGTATTGGCCCGATACCGATACAGCTCTTGGAAGCTGCTCATGTAGACAATAAGTAAGGAATAAAGTTGTGACTATGCAGCGAAGAGGTGTGTTGTAACTGGTCTATCTGAGAGAGAAGAAATGGTAACAAGGGATAAAATTCGTAAGTACTAAATATTGAGAAGGTAGCAACACTATCAAAATAGTATCTCCCAATAGTGACTGAATAATAGTGGTGTCAACGGTGAATTTACTGACAGTGAAGGATTAACGCTGGTATTTAATGCTGTATTATTCAGTGTGAGGAAATAGTAATGGTAAAAATTCAACAATTTCCAAGTGAAGAATACAGTGGTAAAAAAGCTGCATATGCGACCGCTTTGTTCAACAACAACAACAAAAAAGATTTCCCTTCAGTATTTGGTGGTTCAGTAAGGAACTAACAATAGTCCCATTGCATTATTTACCAATACTAATGAAATTACACAAGTCCATTGGCAGCCATAACACTTGTTTCTTCCAGATAAGAGGCTTTATGTTTACTACAAAAGTGGTAGGAACAGCCGATTTGGTGCCTTATTAAAAAAAATATTTCATATCATTATTTCAATGATCAAAGGGCCATATACATAGTCTCAACAAAAAGGCTCTAGAGGTTGGACAGATAAAATGTTCTTCTCTACTTCATGCTTTCTTCTTCAGATATCTAAATGATACTAACATAATGGCGATAGCTCATAGAGGGCCGGGGCGTAAGTTGCTGCTGCCCTGTGAGTATGGACCTGTTGGTCCGTCTACTGTCGGTTATCTAATCTAATTTGAATATGAAACTTCTGCCAGAGAATCATGCACAGTTCCTATAATTAATATGCATTATCAAAATTAGTAAATAGAGTTTAGCTCACAACAAACCAGATCAGTACCGAAACATTAAATCAGGTACATCAATTTAACGGAACTGCCTAATGGCGGCGTCAGAGGGTCGTAGCTGTAAAATTGTTGGAGATAGCAGTGAAAGCGCAAAAATTATGTTCATTTCATCTTGAAAGGTCTCTGCCGCAGCTAACGTGGTCATGGAGCAATTTTCTCGTGCTTTTGCTCCTCGCGCCGAGAACTATCAGCTGAAACTAACACTTGAAATTTCAAAGCAGCATGATTTTGCTAAATTCGAAGAAGATACATACGTTTTTATAAATAAATATAACAGAGGGATACTACTACTATACTACTTTATATTATATATGAATATCAAGAATAATTGCCATATTTTACAGATCTTTATATAAAGTAGCTTAATCAAGCTGTAAGCAATTCCAGCTATTACACCAATAGACTTGAAACTGCAGAATGCAGCAATTAATATTATATTAAACTTCTGTTACTTTACAAGTATTCCCTTTCGTACAAATATCCGGTGGTGGGTAAAATATGCCATAAAACATCGTCATTTTTGGATCTTTTCATTCTGCATCAGTTAGTAATGCATCAGTTATTTTTACATCAGTTGCTCTTACGGGAAGTGCTGTGCAGAAAGTTGCAGGACCGCAGTTGCAGGCGAGGTCAGTTTGATAAGGCTGCAAGCTAACGACACCGCAGGGGAAAAAAAGTTGCGGACGTCAGCGAAGAGCCAAATCGGATTGGGGCGATACTAGACCATCGACGAACTTCTGCCCGACACACTAAATAACCGTCAAAGTTACCCAAAGATACTTCTCTGCTCGGCAAAATAAAATCCAAGGAGGACCGGGCTTCTAGTCTGAGACAATTAGTGGCGAAGTCAGATCGAGCAGATCTAGAGTAGATAAACGGTGATGACAAACTTTCTCAGAGTTCCTTTTGAGTCCTAATTGTTTTCCTCTTAAATTATGTGCAAAGTCATAAGAATTTAATACTGTAATTTCGAGTAGGACTGTGTTATCCATCTAAAATTTAAATAGCAAAACTGTGGTCGACAGAATCATCCCACTATCAGTATATACTAGAACACATATACCGTCCAACTTACTTGAAGACTACAATGTGGCTGAACCCTCATCTCATTACAAAACAGCTTCGGACTAAAGTTCTCGCTGACACAGACAGCTTGCAGTAAAGCACAATCTCCGCGACACAAGTCTAAGAAGCACTAAAGTGCGAACAGACTGCTCGAGGAGGTCGGGTATACAAGTTAGGGCCTGCACTGTCGCCAACACTGCTTCGCACTGGCCGGCTATATTAATGCTGCAATTGACTTACACGGCGGTCTATTATTATTCTAAAATACTGTATCGGTATTTATGGCCGCAGGGGACTCAAGTCTAACAGCTTCTCTTGCAAGGACCGTAAATTACACCGTAAATGATTAAAATTGCAATATTCATCTAAAATTTACTGTAAATAAAAAATCGGAAGTTATTGTATTCACGCAATTCCCTTATAACGTTAATGAATAGTTTAAAAAAAAAAATTACTGAAATCGTGCAATGACTTGAAAAAAACTAGATAAATATAATAACCAACTGAATTATATAATACATAATATAAAAACAAATTACTAAAATGGCATTATTGATCTAAAAATTTAGTACATACGATTGGCATACAAAATTACTGGGGAAGCACATTCAGTCGAAATTACAGCAAATAGCACCAGGCACAATTCACCTCAAATTTGCTGAGAGGGAACGACGCTGGAATATTTGACACAGTCTGAGATTCAGTTGCACGCAGCACCATCTAGTGGGCGTCTCGAAGGCTCACTGCAAACTCATAAGTTGGAACGGGATGTTTGTTCCCGTGCGCCAGCCAAACACATGCGGTGTGCTTGAACCTAACGGACCGCGCCATATGAACTTCCCTGCGGCGCCTTGGCGTAGACGGCAGCGCCATTCGTACCGTTCAGAATACGAAGAATTTGGTTAGTTTAGGACACAGGCACTCATTATGTTGGGCCAGACGGCAGGTAATTACGGCGAATTTTTCTTTTGCATATAGCAGAATACTAGATAAAGGGTTTATGCAGTGCTGCATGCGGAGAAGCTTAGATTATTATAGGAAACATGCAGTCAGTATCTGGGGTCTCTCGGTGACCGAGGTTTTTTTTCTCGTAGTCTCTGAGTGAAGAGCAACAGGTTTATCCTGTCTTGCATGAGGATAATTTATTGGTTTAGGATATAGGTAGTCACTAAATTAATTGGACTATGGTGCAGATATAAGCAGTAGAACTTTTCTCAGGTATGTATCCATATTCATCTTTGATACATGTTGGGTAAAAATATGTCATATTTTTAGTTAAATTATCTTTCTCATATTTCTCTAATAAACGAATTTTGCCAGGAAATATTGGTTCTGTGCGATACATTAGCTGTTCAAAGTTCAGCGGGTCCAGGCTTTTCGGCACTCGTTTTGGTCATCTCTGGTAGGTTGGAATGAAGAGATAGGCAGCCCAGCTGAGAGGTTCAGTAGTAGAATATTCGGAGTTTTGATGCGTAGACTAACTTGAAGTGGTTTGGCAACTTCCCGACTCCCAACAATTACAGTTAGGAGCACTCACAAATCACAATGAAAACACAGAAACAAGCTATCAGTGCGCAAGCGACTGCAACTACATGGGCAGCCCGAAAGCATTACATACAGCCCTGTGATTGGTAGAGCAGCAGCCGAAATAACCAATAAGCTGCTTCGTCCAACAAGAAGGTACGCTCAAAGATTTATCGTCAGAGGTTACGCTGGCTGTCCCTCGGTGTTATAGCTACACTCAAGAATACTTTCAGTATTGGACAAAACACTACTTGTTTTGAATTGTGTAGTGACGTTCCAAAGGGAGGCCTGTAATGATACTTTGCCCAAGCTACGCATCTCTCACATATCTCTGTGGCGTCGTTTAGTCACGTGCGTAGTGACGTCAGCCAGGAAGGACTGTAGTGACCATGGCTGAACTACGTAACGTTATTCATCCATGGTAGCGATATACAGAGTGTTTATTAATTATATCACTACAATCTTTTATTTATGTAAATTTTTACTTAATATTACTTCATCTCTAGACCTTTGTCTCTTTGATTTTAGCATTTGGTTCAAATTGGAGAGCAAGGTCTGAGTTTCCCGTCAATAAACTGTGGAGGCTTTGAAAGCAACATTCATGAGGGAATGGTCAAAAATTCTCCAAGCTATCATTCGTGAGTCTTGCAAAACGAACTGCGAACGTTTGCAGCAGGCTATGGATGCCGACTGAAGGCATATTGAATAAATTATAGATATACGAAAAGCTAATGGTTAAATAGCATGTTTATTTTGCCTTAACTTATGTTTTTAAATTAACTTAGTAAATGCTGGCAAAATATTAGTGCAATAACTTTGTACCCCATGTATTGGCGTAAGTACAGTGCCTCCCCGCGAATCCGTCTCGTGTCTCGGTGGTCTCAACTCGAGATGTGAATATCTCCCCTTTATAGGATCCCAGCAGCTCCTTGCATGAGATTCCAAGAAGCAATAAATCTGAGGAAAAAGAACTCGAGACGAGCATGCTTAAGGAAATCAATAGGCTGATTCGTGTCCCTGCTGCACGTAATTTGTAGCAATCCCGTTCGTTTAAATAATTTATTGCTTGTATTTGCTTAGCGCAGTGCGAACCGCAGCATAGGATTAGCCTTCTCTTTAGGAATGGGACGATGTCTTCCTTCTATTGCCTACTATCTAAGCTACCATGTAGCTAAAAACACTTGGGCCGTTTTATAGTGAATTCTCTAATAGAAAAACGCAAAAATTTAAGTATAGCCTTTGATATTGTTACTGTGCAGAATGTATCTTAAATGTTCGTTTCAAAGACAGTGAAGTTTCTCTAGCATTTCTGCAATTGCTTAGTTTATTTTCCGTGGCATGATCCTAAATTGGCATTTACAGTGATTGAACTCACTGTACCCATAGGCAACAATGAGTAATTACCAGAGCCAGGATTTATTGCAGTTTCCGGCGTTAGTACAATAACTGCAGTGAGAGCTATAAATAAAATATATTAGGCTGTGTTCACATGTCCCTCATTGGGACGCGTTGACTCAAATTGATGGATGCGGCGCGTTTATTTCAGAGAAAAAGCTGCAGCAAACGCGGTAGACTGAAGAATGAAGCATGTCCCTTTTTTGAACGCACTGCGTCATGCAAGTTAAGTAAACAGATCTTATAAATACTAAATTTATCCTCTGCAGCGTTCACAGATAATGGACAAGTCGACAAAATTTTTATCTTCACTTCAATGATGAGAATCACTGTACAGTGCTCCCGTTTAAGAGAAACAAACTAGAGAACATGGAAATGTTGTAAGAACGCGGACGCCATCCTTGAATTGGAAGTCCAACTGATTGCTCTGCGCTGAGTTCTCTTCTGTCGGTTTATCAGGCTATAAATATTTTTACAATAGGTGGTTCCTATCAAATTCAGACTATAAGATTATGGGATACGAATGTGACTTCAAACCGATGCGAAATATAAGCGGAAATTTACAGAAACGATATCATAACTGAACGCATGGCGTCGTCCATATGAATGAAGGACACTACTACGCGTGGACAGAGACCAAAAAAAAAAATTGACGCACAGCTCGTGCTCATCTTCGTGATTGAACGCGTTACGATGAGGGACGTGTGAATGCATGGCACTTGTTATCACCGCCACGTGTCAAAAGACTTCAAACACAATGACAAGTGGTTCTCTTATAAATTATTGTTCCATGTATCTGTTGGGGTAAAAATATAATTGCGGTGTAAAATCTCAAAATCTGGCTATTCAATGTTTATAACTGTTTTCGTTCGTGGGATACATCATGGGAATAGGTAAAGCGGGATACATGCTAGTATCATTCTCGCTTTTGGAAAGAATTGTTAATTAGCACAAGCGCAATATATACTGACAATTGGTATTTGAAACTGATATAGGTGCCCATTGATCCACTGCCATGCTTTTCTCGTTTGCTATCCGATTTTTTTTTTGTCTTTTCAAGTTTTGCTGTATTTACCTTTTCCTTGTTTCCTATTTCTTTCACTCCTAATGCGTAGGTGCAATAAGAGCAATTTTTAGGAATTACTAGACGACCCGTGACCCGTTGGGTGGTCATCACGATCGTCTTGTCTGCCTTTCGTACCCATTTTGCTTCCTTCTCACCAGTACCTCATACTGATCTTTCTTCCATCTGTTCTTCTTTCCCAACTTGCTGTTCCCATGCGCGTTGATCCTGTGTGGGAACACCCTCGTGCATGGGTTCCACGTGTCTGTTATCACACTACGTG
>LQNS02276499.1:5273173-5290155 GCA_001587735.2 Parhyale hawaiensis
CCATCGAATTTCTTCCCTATCTAAAAGTGAAGAAGATGTGTCAAACAAGATCACAAGACACAAGCAAGACACAAGATCACAAGACACAAGCAAGACACAAGCAAGTAAACAAGCAAGACCGGTTCACAGACTTTTAGTATAATATAGATAGATAACTGCAATATTTTAAGCGCAATAAATCCGGGCTCTACTGAAATTATTATATATTATAAGTTCTATTCCTGAAGTAGAATTCCATAGCCCGAATGCATCAGCATACCCTGAAAGCAAGGCATTAGAGTAGTGTGTTCTACTATCTAGTAGTTAATTTAAAATAGCCTTTAACTTGGATAACATATTGTCAATATGAACAAAACGATAACTGAAACAATGAAAACTAGAACGCCCCTCGGAGTAAGACCATCAACCGCGGCGGCGACAAATACAACGCCGTCATTTTTGATGGCCAGCTAACTCTAGAGTTTTAGCATTTTTTTACTTCTGAGTCAAACCACAAGACTAGCTGCAAAAAACTATGAACATAGCTCAACTTTTTCCCCCTCTTTTTGAGTGGACAGACAAACAAACGAACTAACAGATCATCGCAAAAATTTGGTCATTTACTCTTCGTAATATACCTAAGAACTCATGTAAATGTCATTAAAATCCGTCCATAGCGTTTTCAGCAATGGTACTGAGAACTAATATACAGGCCAACAAAGAAACGGTTGAACGGATCTTCATCAGAAGCTAATCATCTGTTACTCCTAACATATTTAACAACCCCTGTATACTGCCTAAAGATCTATCCATAACTTTTGTGTTTTCTTCTTGACGACAAAGAAAGAGACAATCAAACAGACAGATAGACGGCGGAGGTCATAAAAAAGAAAATAGGAATATTGTTGCGGAAACAATCCTTTGTTTTATTGTACGCCGGAAGTAAACTTCCTCAACGATGACGTTAATATAGTCACTGACATTCCCGGAAGTTGCTGCATACATCAGCACGCCGAATAATTGATAGTCTCTTGTGTATACTTGAAGCGTTGCAAACTTATAGGGTCAGAATGCTTTATGGCGCCACTTTATCGAAAGAACTTGACGGATGGAAAAGCAGAGAGCGTGAAATTGGAAGCTCTAGATATTCTACCTTTTTCTTTTCGATACTTGGAGGAGCCGAAGACTGGGAAGCGGTATCTGTTTATCTTAGACCAGGTTGCAGAATGTGGCACAACTGGTCCAAATCTCGAAGAGCGCTATACCGTCCTCTACGATCCGGATCTTAGGGAGGTAAAGCTTGTGCGCAATAATGGTTGGGTGTGCATCATAAAATGAAATACCGGAGCTGGACTGCTTCGGTCATCTGCAGGCCTACAAGAAAAGTTAAAGGCCGTAGGTTTACTTTTGCATTTTTATAGGGTAGGGAATAACTCTTGTTATATGTTCTAAAATTAACCGATGAATACTCACAGCCTCTCGTAACTATTACCCAACATTTATGATTGTATCTAATTGGCAATTAGATAACTTATTTTTCAGAACTTTTTGCCATTTAATATTGGCAAGGTCTGTAGAACTGAAGAGAAAGTTCATCATAGAAACTATGAAAAGGACTCCGAGTTCTTTCAAAATATTCAATATAGGGAGTAGTCTTAGACCAACAGAATGTTGTCAAGAGGACGACTGACTTACGGAAACTTCGTCGACCAAAAATAGACTTCGATTGGGACGACCTCGAATCTCAAGAAGTATATGATTTATGAAAATTGTAAGGAAGAAATCTGACGCAAAATGAAAAAAGGTTCATCAGAATAATGGCAAAGGAAGCAGAATAATCGCCGAGGACTATGTGTAGGATATGTCGGTAAGATCTATGAACCTCTTCTTATAGGCTCCAAAGAGACAATTTCTTTCTGCAGCTACAGTCGAAAAGAGGCTTTCCAGATTGCTGTAGAACCGTAACAGAGATGGCACGCTTAAAAACTTTACGGCCGTGAATAAAGTTATTCAGAAGGCAGCAGGTTCATAATCATAAAAATCATAGTCTGCTTTCAAGAAGCCGTGAATTTATCTCTTGTAATGCAGATAAGGTATTGAAAAGACAGAAACCAGCATCATGGAGGGTTTGGGCAGCCATTCCTCACAGAGGGAAACTCTCCCCTTGGTTTTCTCGCGGAAGGGGTTGAGAATGGCCTCCCTCATCGCCAGACTTTAATGCTCTTGATTATGCGTTGTGGTTTGTTAAGGGGAGTTAAGCCTGCTCTACTCCTAGCTTCGTGTCGAAGGTCTACAATCAAAATTGAATAAATGCTGAGGCAATATACATACCTCTGAAGACTTTCCTAAAAGACTTCGCAAAGTAGTGAGAGTAAAACAAAAGCATTTTCAATGAATTTATTTGAAGCCCTACAGTAGTAAGTACTTGAGTTATTATTTGTTAATGTCAGATCAGAAAAAAATTGAGTTTTTTATCTTCTACAGTAGTCATGCCCCACTTTCTATATTTGAAGGGTAAAAATAATATTCATTAGTAGACTACACGCAGGTTTCAGTTGTTTGACTACTGAGAGAACCATTACTGAAGACTTCAATATTTAAACATATAATGGAGTTTCGATACGATATGCAGCAAGTAGTCAAACGTGTAGCGTCCACTGTGTTGCGACGCTTGAAGTACGAAAACAGATTATTTGACAGTGCCCCACTTTGACTGACACAAGGTTCGACGTTGGGATTTGCTAGTCTAGTAAAACTTTTCTACTTTTCACTTCTAACTGTGCCGTAGATGGCCGCAGTTGCCCACCTTTGGATAAAATACATCCAGTGAACGTAACATGAAAGTAAATATATTTTTTATATCAATCTACAACATTATTCTGCTCGTGGGTCCATATATCCAAACACCCGTCTATTCGTCTGTATGTTGGGCTCTAAGTATTAAGCCGGCTACACACGAATGACTTCCGTTGGTGCTATCAGCATAGAGCCAGCTTATGTTATCCGAGCATGCGATTCCCTTACCGTGACTGCAATTTGGGGTATTTGTACATCACGTAACAATTGTAAAGCTAAAATTTGAAAATATTTATTCGTGTATCAATAACTTCAATAACATCAGTGTGACTGTAATACCATCGAGATCAATATCAGTACCAGGCTACTGAATATTTGCGAGCCAACCTTCGCTTCAGCCAGTGGCTGAAATTATTCACTGCGCAATATTTTTCCTGTAAGCGGTAAATAATTCTTAGACCACAGGAATATTCAAGAAATTCCGGGGTAAACCCTAGGCACAGCGATAGCGATTTCCCAAAGGAAGGTTGCCCTCCGGCCAGCAAAGCTTGCCGAATTATTCTTCGAGGTTGCTTGAGAAATTAATGGAGTCCGCCCTGTGGGACCCAGAGGAGAGTTTCCAAGTTTTAGTAAAAGATCTGCAGCGGCTGCAAACTTATCTGGAGACTCCAAACTTGGACTTGGCGCATGCTTCAAGGTGGAGTTTGCGTTTCAGTTTTTCCTGCTCGAGGCAAAACAATTGCCTACTGCCTTTGAATTTTGGGGATCAAAAGCGTCTCAGGGACATTAATAGTGACTTTCCGCGCTAAGAACATTACACGAGAAGCACTAACCGTTAATGTTATTCAGATGAACCTTGTATAAGGTGCATTTATGCAAAAGGTTCCTCGTCTTAGGTTTGAAACCAATGTTTATTATAGTAAGGTACGTAAAACTCGGATGACGTAGGTAGGATGTATGGCAGTTACCCACTCAGTAAAATATTCGTATTTTTTATTTTCTACTATGTACCTTGAAGTTTTTGTTATATATGACTCGGTACACTATCGCTAGTTTTTGTTTCGCTTGTCGTCTGTTCAAAAAAAAAAAAAAAAAAGAAACGAAGGGTGACTAAACTTCTCATATAAGGTGCCTTCTCTTACAAGGTACCTATGTTTTGGTTCGCATCCCCTACCTTATACGAGGTTCTCGTGAATAATAGCTGAGAGCTGTAGAATTTCCACAGAAGAGAAGCGTCAACTTTCATTCATGCCTGGACCAGTAACATGGCTATGAATTTTTTAAATATGCCTACCTAGCGGAAGTCAAACAGTAAATCTACAGTGGCTTAAAAGGCCGTATCAGAGATATGCTATTATCTTACACCTCATACCGGAAGTGTAACGTGCAGACGAACGGATGGTTGGCTAATTAATGTTAATAATAACACTAATATTAATAATAATCATTTATTGTCACGCATGCAGTGGATACAGCTAACGAGGTTTTCTTTCTCCTTAATTCTAGAATCTTGAAGATCTTGTGGTGTGAAGAGCAGGAGAAGCAGTGAGTATCGAGATTCAGTTTGGAATCCCTAGCCGTACTTCTTTTTGCCTCTCTTTTCACTGTGGGCAACGTTCCGATTATTTGGACCGCTTCATTACCTCCGCCAAGGAGGTTATGTTTTTCATTGAGTTTATCTGTCTGAGAGTCACCGAGATAACTCAAAAAGTTACGTAGTGATCTTGACAAAATTTACAGGTCTTGTTAGGTATGTTAGGAGGAACAGATAACTAATTTTTGGTGAAAATCCATTCATCCGCTACTTTGTCTACCTCTTCTTTCTTAAAGCCATAGCGCAAAAAAATGTGAATGAATTTTTAAGAAATTTACATGAGTTGTTTGGTATAATATGAAGCGAATATGATCAAATTATTGTAACGACTTTTTCATTCGTTTGTTTGTTTATCGCTGTGTTCAAGTTATGCTCGTTAGAACAATAACTCAAAAAGTTACGAACAGATGTTCATGAAATTTACAGGAATTGTTGGTAATGGAGAAAGACATTAATGATTAAATTTTGGTAATGAACTGTTTGTTTGTGTGTTTGACTAATATTTGTCTGAATGGTTGCTAGCAGCATAACTCTAGAAGTTATAAACGGATTTTTGAGAAAATTACAAAAGCTTTTATGACTGTCAAAAGGCACAAATGATTAGATATTGGTGCTGATACAAAGATAATCATTGCTTCAGAACCAATTTGAATGTTGCGTTACAGTTGCCTTGCTTGGAGGAGGTATGCACTCTCAAAGTGCTCTAGTAATAATTAATTTCCTTATAATCAAGAGGCAAACATTTAAAATGAAAAAATTCATTAATTGTTATTAACTATTTCGTATATGGATGCATTTTAAGTAAAAGTAGGCCAGCATATGCTTTAATTGACAGATTTTCAAAACTACTCTTCTGAATGCCAACAGGTAACGTTAGCGGCGCCTCTGCTTCACCAAGCCATTGAAACTTTAAAGTAAAACGTTTTGATTCATGCAGTGCCAAAAAAATTCTTTAATTTGTTCGTTTAACTCGGTAATTATCAACAGGAGAAAAAATATCATTAGTCAAGAAACTGTGCTAATTAGCCAAATTTACAGCACACGTTGTCCTAAAGTTGTTACTTTGGTCCTTTACGACAAGTCGGTTCTAGCGACCAAATCCGTAGGTACCGATGTGGATGCATCAAGCGGAATCAACTTTAAGTACTTACAAACTTACAAGCAGAATTATATTATAAACTAATTCACACTCACACAAAATACTCTCCAAACTTACTTAAAGTATTTCATCGTCTAACTTTCCTTTGGAATTTCTTAATGCTGTAAAGCCTCTCAACGACGTACCTACAACGGGACTCTTTGAAAGAGACCTCATTGATCGCTTCCGAAACAACGGTCAAAAACTCAAGCATAAAGCTCGAAGAACGACCTTAAGTCAGCAGTTCTGCCCGTATTTCATAGTCAGCATTTAGAATAGATTTGCTTCCGATGTTGTTAGTGCGGAATCAGTTAACGCGTTTAAAAATTGTCTGGACATACATTGGGAGAGACATCCTCCACAGCTAAGAACTCCTCCAGAAGTCGCAAACTCTTAACGGCCAAAGCTTCCGAGGCCACCTTAATGTCTCTCCCGCTCCGACTACACTGTTTGACATCTCTAAGCTCCGCATGTCAGCGTTTCTTGATCGTGCTTGCGTGCATTCATGATCGTCTCTTTGGCAGGGATTCTTCCCCCTTTTTTTCTCTTTTCTTTTCCTACAAACAAATGGTAATAGCTCATAGAGGGCCGGGACGTACGTTAAAGTGTCTCTTTGGGAATGGGCCTATTGGTTCGTCTACAGCCGCTTATCTAATCTAATCTAATCACTGGAACTCAGATGTCACCTTTAGAGTGAGACTGTATGTGTCATGCAGACAGTATTATTTTCATTGGTTTATGAAAGTCTCAACCCCTTTTTATAGAGCATTCAGTGCAAAACTTACATGTCCTTTATTAAAACAAATAGCGAGAAACTCGGCTTGTATTGTGTACATTTTGCAGACAATTATCATTTGGTAATATTTTTAGCAGGTGCCATAGTGCGGTAGCAAAAGGCAATAAGAGCTAATTTTAGTTGACAAACACATACGATACCGCGTGAGTGTTTGCCGCTTTCTCCCTGTACTTCCTGCAATATCCGAAACAGTCATTGCCTGGCAAGTTACCAATTAACTTTGTTTTAAGCCTACAGTTTAGCCTGCACTGCTACAGCAGCAATACTTCAACGGTAAGTGCTGAACAATTGAGTTTGGATGCAAGGCAGATCTTATTGCACGCCAGGGCGCCATAGCTTAGCTTATTTGAGTTCAGCAGCAGCAGTTTACGGGCCATTGGATGCTTTATGTGGTAAGGAGCCTCCAACGTAGGCTCTTGCTCCTGCCAGTAGTTGTATTTGACTCTGGATATTCGTATGCTCTGTTTTGTATGTTCGTATATTGTGTGTCAGTCAGTAGAAGATATAATGGAGCAAAAACTCGCAAATGAATGCTAACCGACACAGAGAAAGGCCCGGAAACGTAGGCTTTATTAAAAATCTATTTGATGGGAATTGTGGCGATAGCCTACGCAATACTAAGTGAGTAGCAAAAGGGTGCAGTAAAACTTAATTGTTAGTTTATGCTTCAGAACAACTTCATCGATTGCAGTGGAGTTAGCTACAGGAACCGTCTGATGAACGTAGAGGAAAGACGAGTGTCGTAGAACTTGCCATTACGAAGCTGAGGCAATATTCTGTCTAGGTTTTAGGAAATCCAATGTACGAAATTAAACCTCCAACGTCACAAATGAGCACCAATTTTAGTGTGAGTCTGAGACATCACCAAATGGTCACGTGTTCAACTGGAGACAGCAAGTTCCAGAAAATCTCATACATAGGCATGACCACCTCTACACTTTCCCGGAGATTCATCCTGCATGTATCATCAGGTGAAATACAGAGAGACACACAGCAACGTCACAATATGAACATCACATGAGACATGCTTGTAACTGGAAGCAAAATACTGCACAAGAGGAAAGCTCACATACGCTTTCTCATCACAGAATCTCTCCTCAACCGCAACCTAACACAAATCATTAGTGGACAGCCAACGAGAACTAACCAACTTCTTGAGCGCATGAAGAGCTACTAATCCAAATACGTGATTGGCCAGCCACGCACCAATCAACAACAGGCTCGCTAACCACTAAGGGCTGCAGAACTTGCATGTATGAGAGCCTACTTTGGTTCATAATCCATGGTTTATTTTGGCATAATTCAGCTTACATTTTAAGTTTCAAACAGTCGGAAGATGACCTTTATCCAGGTCAAAACGCGTCTTAAGAAATATACAACTGCATCGCAAGGAAGATTTTACACCTGCTCTAAAAATAGTATGTAGAACTCATCACCGCACTGTTACTTTACTTGACTGAAGACAAGCTGATACAACTAAAAAAATTAATAAAAATTAATGGGACCCGTGGAACTCCACGGTCAGTTAGTTAATTAATGTCCTCGTTTCAATGAATGCATGCACAGGGCTAGGCTGGCTTTTGCTAAGAAATACCAAGATTAGACTCCTAAGCAAGGGTCTACTGTCTCGTGGTCTGACGAAAACACCTTCAATCTTTCGAAAACATACCTGGGAAGGGAAGGCGTCCTTCCAACTGCTGCAGGAACTACCCTCGGTTCACACTCCCGAGGTGAAGCACCCCGCCTTCCCTTCTTTTTTTATTTTCATTTTTTTAACCTGTTTTAGTGGTTCTGGTGGTCGGGATGGTCTTCATATGTCGCCGAAGAATGTAAGTATGAATGTAAATTAGTACATCAAACTGTTGGATAGTCACTTGTTGAATACGTTTCAGATACACCGTTCCAGTGTCTTCCTGCTCAGAAGTCTGATGGTTTATCGCGGTCGCTGTACATGGAGCCTGATAAAGTTGTGAAAGTCTGAAGTTCGATTCTGAACTCTGCACTGCGTGGACGGCAACATTTCTGATAGTGGCACCTGAAGCGAAGGAAGAACACAAAGGAGGGACAAGAAACAAAAATGCGAAGTAAACGGAAACCGAATAAAGCAACGCAATTGATACTACTAAAGAAATACTCACTGCTAATGCATAATATGTGATACATCGGAAGTGATTTGCCATTTATAGAACAGAACAGAAGCCTTTAATTCAATTACATATTTCCAGAACTTGAAATTGTTTGAATTAGCAAAACTATGCATTTCCTCCAGAAACAATCTTCAAAGTAACTAAATTACCTCTGTGGTTTCATAAAGTTCATGTTTCCAGTCAGCTCGAAACAATAATGCTGAGGAATTCATTACGCACACTGATTACACGCGCAAATCACATTGATAACATAATTTACACGTAGTGGATCTTCCAGAGCTTCATGCCTTCCCCGCTGCTGTAAAATTACACGCACTATAATTTACTTACAAATTAAATTTAATTTTAAACTTGATGGGTATACACGTCTTAAAAGGCTCATCTACTGAATTACGGTATACCGTTAACTTTGCTAGTATTTTGCAGTTTTTATCAAATAAATTGTGCTATAATTCAGTTAAGAAAAATAAACAACAAGAAATAAAACTGGTTTCATGCTTCAATATATAGATAATAATATTCTCTACCTGATTTCAACGTGGAGGAGAAAGCTTGCAAACCTGTTATAAAGGTTATCATTGTTGGCAAAATATACATACATACTTTAGCCATAGGACGAGCGATGAAATACTGCAGAGAATGTATTAAGAAATCCAATGACAACATAAGTATCATAACTGAGGATACTGTTCAATGAGGCATTGTTATTTAAAACTGAACACTTCAGTTCTTTGGGCTCCATCGGCAGCTTAAACCTTTTAACAAATATTAATAGATCACATCTAAAAATTATACACGAATCTGACTAGTACTTATACCACAGCTTAGCAATGATCGTAAGTGCAAGAATTATACCTACACATACAATGCAACGAAAAGGCTTAAATACAAATTCTTCATTTGACGCGGCATCTTTGCATCAAGAAAATTGCATCTTTGCATCAAGAAAATTGCAAAAGATTCCATTGTTTCACGCCAAATAAATCTATTGCACTGCCTGAGAATTCCCAAGTATCTTTCCACCGCCACTGCTCTTATTTCATGTCTAAAGTCCACCAAATTTTAGAATAGGTCGTCCATAAAAAATATTCAAGGTCCGTTGTGGTATTGGAATTCTTTTGGTTCCGAGAAACAATATTTTCGGGCGTTGCCAGGCCAAGAATTATAGCACAGCACGTTTCTTTCCCTGCTCGTGCCCAGCAATTTCACGCGTAAGAACTCTCTTTTTGTGCTCCTTAGTTTAGGAGAACAAGGCCCTGAATGCGCCATACGTCTGGGAGACGTACAACTCCAGCTCACGTTTTGCTGCTCGATGACCCCCAACATGAGAGCAAAACTCGCCATCAAAACAAGATGAGCTCGCCTCTCTCCCACGTCTCCTGGGTGCTGCGAATCGTAGCTTTACCTCTTGACTTCCTCGGAACTTCTGTGATACTTCGAAAATGTTGGGCCATAGAACAAGTAACAACGTGCTTGACCCACCATAGCCCTCTGAGTTTAGAGTCCTTTTCGAATTGAAGTTATTATTCATGGCGTTGGATAAGAAGGGCTGCGCTTGGAGAGTTTGCTTCTTAGTTTACGGTATGTTTTGAAATAACGTAATAATACAGGGAGTTCATATTATGGGTACCCCTTCTCGGTATTTTTTTATTTTTATTTATGGTGAAAAGACTTAGTTCCAAGTATTCTGTATATATGTACGCTTGACGCACGAATTCATGTATTGAATACCTGGAACTGAAAATCTTGAAGCTAACTATAAAAAAAATTCATAAAACGAGGTGATCTATAACGACGCTTTCCTGCAGTTCACAATTTTGTCTGTTAAAAAATACGTTTACATTGCTGGCCCTAATAACGTTGGGTTTAGTTTGAGAAAAATAAAAACCAAGTACAGCGTAAACATTTAAGCATTTTGAGCCTGAATTATTTAAGTACAAGGAAAGGCTAAGAAAATAAAATGACATAAAATGACATTTTTACAAAGAAGGTTTCAGATAGTCTATTCATCTTCACAAAGTCTGCTTAAAATGTGTCAGAAAGAAAGGCATTCACACGATGTGATACGCAGCAATGAGTAAGAGTAAAGATTCATAAGAGCTGTATTGAAGCCGAAAGATAATTATCAATGATCTAGAAATATTTCTCCTGGAAGTAATAATTAAATTTTAGAAAAGTAGTATTAAATGTGTAGTACTTAGAACTTTTAGAGTGCATTTCGTGTTAAGTAATCAACATCAATGCATTTATTATTATTACTATTAAATCACACCAGACTGGCGACGTGGGAAGGGAGAAACTCCATGAGGTTAATAAACCCCCACGCAACCAGCCCAGCGGGTGAAGAAAACAAAAGAATGAAAAAAAAGAAGATCCGAGATCACAGAATAGCTCTGTGTACAGATCGTTTAAAGCTGCCAATACCCGCACCAGCAAATAGAGAACCCTCAAGACCATTCCANAAACTCAGAAAGTGGATGACTTGGGCAGTTATAGATTTTATACAAAAAACAGACCCCACCAACTCTGCAACGATGCGCAAGATCACAAGGCACAACACCACCCAGCATCAACGCACATCGAAGAACCACTTTATCAAGCAAACTCCATAGAAACTCCATAGAATTTATTTGTCACTTATAGCATTGAGAGGGATACAATAAAAACTTGAGAAAAATTAACAATTAGTTGACAAAAGGCCACTCTAAGCATTATAGCTTCTCGGGCCGATTAAGAATATTAAANCCTGCAACTGATCCAGTACTCTCTCTTAACTCTACTTTACAGGAGACGTGCCAGACTTGCAAACAAAGCAAACTAATTTCTGCGGACGTCTGGGTGTATCGCCTGCAAAACGCTCTACTGGCCACGTCTCACGCCAGTAAAGTTGGTAAAGGGAGCTGGTGTTAACAATCGGCAACAGCACTCCAGACTACAGAGCAGTACTCCAGAAGGGGGAGGACAAAGCAATTAAAGCAGTGACGTGTCAATTCTACCTAGCCAAACACCCTCCAAGCACGCCTCATAAGATCAATTTTCTGCGNTCAAAATTGACACCCAAGATTACCAAGTCATCAACCACAGGAAGTGATACACCATCCAGCATGAGTGCAGGAAAAGGAGGTCCCACTGTACGCGACCTGGACACGAACATGGTCTTAGTCTTGCCCGCATTTAGCCTCATTCCCACCTAGAACACCAGGAATCAATAATTTCCAAATCATGCTGAATAGATTCTGAACCTCTAATCCATCACTAGGCTTATCGCAAACAGCCAGTAAAGTAACATCTTCAGCGTAACCAACAAGTAAATTATTAACAAGATGAAACAGATCCGCCGTATATACAATGAACAACAAAGGGCCCAGAACACTACCCTGTCGGACACCAGAAACAAATCCAAAAACTCACTACTCTTGCCATCAACCACTACACATTGGCGTCTGTCAGATAAAATTGACGAATTACCGCGAGAACTGAACCATCAATACCCATTAATCTCAGCTTATGGAGCAGCCCATGGTAATTCACGCTATCAAAAGCAGCACTAAAGTAAAGCTCTACCAACCTTGCCTCATGATCCCCATCAAGAGCCAGCTGCAACACATGAGATATATGAAGCAGTGCATCAGAGGTTCCCAAGCCCTTACGAAAACCATACTTTGTTGGGGGAAGGACACCATGTTTTTCAAGAAAACAACCCAATCTCGACGCAACCAACCTCTCATAAACTTTCGACAAAACAGGTGTGATCGAGATGGGTCTATAATAAGAGGTACGGGATGAAACAGAGCCCTGCGGAACTGGCGTCACATGGGCAACACGCCAGCATCCGGAAAAGAGCCCAGCCGCAACATTCGACGGAATACGGAAGCAAGCGGGGCTGCAAGCACACCAGCCATCCTCCGAAGAAAGAAAGGAAACATACCCGATGGATCAGTGCCCCCATAGGGGTCCAGGTCAAAAAGAAGGCGGTCCACTTCAGAGGATCTGAAAGCAAAAGGAAAAGGAAAAATTGCTTTTAGAGTGAATACTGTCCCAGTTAACAGCACTTTATTAAGTTCTAACTCACGCTTTGAACCCTAGAATTACGCAGATTTGGCTTGCTTGCACAAATTCTAGTCCGTTCTCATTGGAAATATTTCTAAATCGGGCACTCAACATTGGCTGCTGGCCCCGTGTTGTGTACGCTCTGCTAATTTAAAAATCTTGAGCACATTGTTTTCTTGAAACACAAGGCGGAAGTTCAATTCCGGCAAACGAAAACTTCAAATACCATTCTCTGCTACGCCATCTTCTATTTCAGTCTCTGGGTAGAGCCTGCAGGAACATAATTAGGTCAGATATTAAACCTTTTGAATACATTTCACGCGCCAATGATTCTTCCTTCTTCCCAAATGATTATAGCTTAAGGACGCGGTCGATAGAAGGAGGCTCTCGAGGGCCAACTTCAGAAAAATTTCATGATTTTCGTCATCGATGTCAGCGGAGAGAAGCTCACTCCGCCGGCCATAAGCGTTCACATTAAAGGCTTCGGACCGAAGAAATTGATGAACCTCTAAGCTTCTTAACGATGAATTTTACGGGTTTTCTTTCTGAAGACAATGTTCCTATAAGCGTTCTTCGCCCCGAGCGCGGTGTTACAAGGATTTCTGCGGGCGCTTTTGGTTTCTAGCGTGAAAATACAGCAGCGTGTCGGCCGCCAGAATGTTGAAGGTTTCGGAAATGAGGTTGGGGCTCTGGAAGCTTTGAAGTCATTACAGCTCTTTTTCGGAGCTAAGTGTTGGTATTATAGAATGCGAACTAATTGCAAGGCAAGATAATTATAATCATCGTGACACTGGAAGGAATGGGGATAGCATTCTTGAGAGAAAACATTTTATTGAAATATTTCAGAACGGGAAAAAGAGGATTTATATTTTCTTCTAATGCCGGTCGCGTATGTCGAGCTTTGCGCCCAATGTGGTTACTCCAAAGATGAGCAGAATTTCTCTTGAAACTTTTTTTGGCAGTGTTACCTCACTTTTTGCCATCCTTGTGGGTATCAGAGCTCTCCAGGAGCCCTCAAAGGTTTGAGATACCATCAAAGTTGAAGGAAATAACACATTACATTAATGTCATCATACCAATAAACGTAAATTGTTTCAACAAAACAAATGATATAATTGTACTGTTTAAAAATATCGCGCGAGTTCCTTGCGATGGACTGAAGGCCATCTCGGCTTTTTTCTGTCCAGGTAAAGAACCTGACTTCCTCTGAAAAATGGTGGTGGATGCATGTAGTGATCGTTTGAGTGAAAGCCATTACTAGTAATACAGAGGCATAAGCTTGTACAGATATATTAAAGTATACTCCCAAGGTACAACCTATAGGAAACATGCATGTGAGGAAGAAACCAACGAGGTGAATATCAGTTAAATATATGCTTTCCATTGTTATTCTGGAAATATTTTGAGATCTAATACGAGGCAATGTATGAATGAGACGCCACACCACTACTATTTGATAGGAAAATATTCCCCCAACAGTTTGCCGATGGATAGTGCACACTACAATAGTCGGCACGACAAGTATTAAATACCATTTTTGATACAAAAAAAGGCAAAACGAAGGTACGCCCAGAGAGGATGATTTCTGCTAAATACAGATACTGGAATTGGCTACCGATATCAGCACAGGAACGTGTTCCATTGCCTGGACATAACTGCTTACTCTCGGTACGTAGAAAGAGACGAGGATTAGCCGTGTTCGTGGTAATGACACTTGATACAGGCAAGTAAGTGTTCCTATTGTTAGCATAATAATAGTAGGGTAAAGTTTCCTTGAGAGCTTCACGCAGTTACGCTGCGGCACTCCGTCCTGCATTAATGTCCCACATATATTGTCAATAGGAGGCTCTATATTATAATTAATACAACATTTAGGTGGTTTTTAATGCTCAGTTAAAGGGGATCTTCTCAGATTTTTCGAAACTGTTTTATTTCTCAACCGATTGGCCTGAAACTTGCACATTATATGTAATTCTGGAAAAGAAACACATGTCCTTGTACAACTTTTTGATTTAAGACTTAGTTTTGGAGATAATGGGAAATATATATAAATTTTTTATTTTTTGTGAAATATAAAAAAATAGAAGTAAATAAGTGTTCAAGCTTAAAAAAAAAACAACGACAGTTTTAGAATACTTGAAACATTCCTAACAAAGTTATAGAGACAGATTTTCCATTTTCCATTTTGTTTTCTTTTGATAGGCGATTTTTGATAGCTAACTGAAATATAGTGAAAAAACAAAGATTTCGGTTTTGAGCTGGGATAAAACAAAAAATATGACGGCAAAAATGGAAAATGTTCCTAAATAAATTTGTTAGAAATGTTTCCAAGATTCAAACAATGTCTTTGTTTTTTCCCTAGCATGAACACTTATCGACTTCTATTATTTTTTAGCCGAAAACGTTACATTACAGGAGAGGCAAAAAAAAAGCGAGAAAATTTGTGGTGAAATGTCAATTATTGCACTTTTTTGCACGATAAATAGAATTTGAATGCTGTATTTATGGTGCATTAGCATCTACCTACAAAGAATATTAATGCATCATTTCATGATATTAGACCCCCCCCCCAATCGGCCCCGCGTTAGGAGCCCTCTGTAGGTGTTTTATATATATACATATATTTATTTCCCATTATCTCCGAAACTAAGACCTAAATCACAAAAGTTGTAGGTAAAATGTTTTTATTTTTTTAAAAATACATATATTGTTGAAATTTCAGAACAATCGGTGCATAATAGATATTTTCAACCCTTCCCCCCCGCCCCTTTGGACCCCTCTTTGGTGGGTTTCCAGTGCTCCTGGCTCAATAGAATTTTAGGACACACTGTCACACTACTTAAGGACTCTTTTTCAGCAAAAAAAGGAAAAATTATAATTTTGACCCAAATCGTGAGTTGATCCCCGTAAATGCACTTCGTTATGGCTGTATTCGGTTTTATAAATTGAAATGGAAATTTGAGATTATTGGAAATGAAATTAAACTAACACGGCTGTTGCCGTAGAGCCGTGGAGAAAAAAAAGCAACGAAAGTCTACGGACTTCAAGTTTAAGAGGTCTGGAAAGAATCATAGTATCATGAGAAGTGTTAGTGTAATAGTGAGATCTTAGCTTGAAAGACCAAATCAGGTTACCGATATTTCAACTAGCTTCTGTTAGTTGTTATGAAACAAAGGCATAGAGCTTTCCGTCACTGGTGCCATAGCTCTTGACCAGCTGTGATCGACTGCAGCCGTACATTCTTCTGGGGCCAGTGCTTACGGATTGTGACTCCCTTGAGGGGTGGGGTCAAGTTGACGTGACCGTGACCATTCTGCGTAGGAAGGCAACAGAGCAGATGGGTGCTTCGCACGCTGTCGTCACTTGAGGTGGCTATCTTGCTCACGTTTTGGAATCAACTGACACACCTTAGGATAGAATATGTTTCACCCTTTTTAGATGGCAAGAAAATGAATGGCTCAGAACACCTCAAGGCTATCCAGAGGTCATTCACCACCAAATTTTGAGGCAAACTAGAATAGACAATTGCAACAGACTTTCTCCTCCCTACGTGTACTCAACCCAACGAAAATTTGAAGACTTTAAATTTATATTTGCTGGAAGAGCTCTAACTACAGCCACTGTATATGTATATAAGTGAAATATCAGATTCTGTGAACGTACTGCTTGTACCCTATTAGGTGCAGCAAAATAATGAAATCTTTCATAGTTTTGGAACGAGGCTGTTCGATAATGTGGTAGATCCTATCCAAAATGCCAGTAGCATTAAGGCTGTTGTGAAATCATCCATTATATAATAAAGAACAGTTGTTGGTCGCTTGCTTGCTCCCTCCCTTACTACAATGTTGGTCCGTCTCTTCGTCGCGCACTAAAGAGTCTAATAGGAGAAAATTCATGTACTGAAAAACAAATTGAGATACCATACAATTTCAGCGGTTGGGGTACCGGTGACAAATATAGCTCTGGATCTCCTGTCTCTGGATCTCCGGCCTCTGGATCCCGGGTTCTGGATCTCCAGCCTCTGGATCCCCGCTTTCATTGCTGAATGGCATCTTAGTAGTTGAATCTACGAGCAGACACCTTTTTATATTGAATTTACATCGCATCCAAATTTCGACGCTGGAGGTTCAACAATCAGTTGGTATCCACAATACGGTGAGCCCTGGGTATTCCCAGTGAACTCTTTTGACTGAAATATATATCTTTTAGTGAAGTTTAACGCTTGATCAATTCTAAGCTAATATATTCACTCCTTATCTTGCAGGGGTGATATTTTGCTATCGCAAAACTCATAGTTGTATAGCTTGCGTTTCACTAAAGGAAGACCAGGCCTGCAGGGATGAGACCTATAATGCAGCAAAACCTGTAGATTAGATTAGATAGGCGGCAGTAGACGAACCAAAAGGCCCATTCCCAAAGAGACACCGGGACTTACACCCCGGCTCTCTATGAGCTATTGCCATTATGTTAGTAGGATGTAGA
>LQNS02276499.1:5290252-5315628 GCA_001587735.2 Parhyale hawaiensis
GATATTTTGCTATCGCAAAACTCATAGTTGTACAGCTTGCGTTTCACTAATGGAAGATCAGGCCTGCAGGGATGAGACCTATAATGCAGCAAAACCTGTACTGGGAACCGGAACAATAAAAAGCTCAATCATAAATTTTTCCGTCATTTTTGAAGGCTGGGCCCTCTAGTATCATACTAAAACTCTGTGAACCTTGCTTGCTTGCTTGTGTCTTGTTTGACACAGCTTCTTCACTTATGGATGGGAAAAATTCAAGTCTCAGTGGTGGAGGTCCGCCATACAGTGCATGTCATCGTTCAGGAGACAGATCGAAACGGATATTTATGGAGCGTGGTAATGTGGATACCGTCCACTGATAGCTACATCGAGTGCACGAAGGAATTAAAATTTAAATTGATTGGCCTGTATGGTTTAAAGTGGAAATACTGCATTTTTTGAATCTTGCCTCGTTTTTCAAACTAACTTGGTACTTTTCATATGGCGATGATACTTATTCTATGGTATACTATGGTAATAGTTTCCGTCAAACAAAAGTTTCTGTATAGTACATAGTCACTACTGATTTCATTTGTATGGTTCTATCTTAACACAAACGGAAGGTCAGTTCGGGTGATAACGATATTTTGTAATAAAATTTTGTGGCCAAAATTTGAAAGGTAAATGAGCTCGGCATCAAGATAAGGAATCAAAGAAAGAGTCACAAGACTGCTCACCGACTAAATGCAACAATTACACAATAAAATAGGAATGTGTTCAGAGAGAAAACCTGTTATGTTTCAAAAAGAATATCGTATTATTAATTAAAGCCTCAAAATAGTTCAATTGGGCAGCAAAATTGAAGTGACAGGAGATCTTTTGACGGGTACGGTGAAGACAAAAGAAGTTTGTGCAAAACTTCATTTAGCTTCGCGCAGGCTGAAGACATTCACGGGAAGAAGTTCACCTTCGCCCAATTAGTGCGTTGAAACCGTCAACATATTCCCTCAGGACCAAACTCAGTTCGAAATTATACAAGTTGTTTTTCTAGAATTGGTGCTAAAACGATGAGATCTCCCTGTATATGATTAATGTCTTCATATGGTGAGACGTAACGTCTCAGTAGATGCAAATTGTTGAACTGAAACTTGAGCAGTGCATTGAAACATTGCCATGTAAGGGTTAAGAAACAGTAATTGTGCCAGTCTAGTAGTGTGCAGTGCTGTTTATTAGTTTCCTTTAGGTACGTACAAAGATAATTTTGTTTGCCCAGTCTAGATGTGCGCAGTGTTTTCTCGTAGGTTCCGGTAAGGGCTACGTTAGAACAAGGTCGTCCCAGGTGTATGCAGTAGGTGCACAGTATAGTTCCAGGTAAGGATTAAATTTCCATAGGAAAAATACCGCAAGCACACTGCATAGGTCAATAGGAAGAACACAGAACGCACCTCACATTCGTTGGGGTCACCGAAGACTGGTGGATTTACTCGGCCCATAAATTTGACTTGCGGTGGCATAAAAAGCGTCCTAAGGAAGACGGTTCTGTCACAGTTTATCATGGAGAGCCACTCTGATCCGGTGGCTGCGCATTACGTGGATAATGTGGTGCGCTATAACTCTGTCGGCGTTGAAGCGTTGGAAGTAACGGACCAGCCGTGTAGCGAACAGTTATTCAGTAGGTATTGTCCTATAGGATTCGTATAGATGCCATAAACTTTTTTGGGTACAGAGGGGGTGCTGAACTCAGAAGACAAACAATCGTGCTGCTAAGCCTGCGGAAGCCCGAAAAGATAACGCAGTTTTAGTTATGACAGAATCATGGTGAAATAAAGGTGTTATCTTTACGTGCGAGTTTGAACTAAGGGCAATTACAAAGGAATAGAGGAAATGCATTTTCCAATGGAAAATAGGGCGGTTTTCGGTTAAGTGCTATTCTGAGCTACTTGTTAAGAAAATACATAAAAAATTATACGCCGGTTATATGCTAAACTTTTCATTTCGCTATAGGTTTAAGGAAGGTTTTGTTTAGATTACCCAGGTAGAGGAACTGTTCCTCATTCCGTCGTGGGCTAGAGAACC
Source organism: Parhyale hawaiensis (assembly GCA_001587735.2). Lineage (NCBI taxonomy): Eukaryota > Metazoa > Arthropoda > Malacostraca > Amphipoda > Hyalidae > Parhyale > Parhyale hawaiensis. Next base: position 5,292,305 of record LQNS02276499.1, read on the forward strand.
AACAAGATTTGCATCTTTCGATAGGGAAGAGGTCAGTTGTTGTGACTACCATGTAGCTGTGAATAGGAGGATAGTGAAGACAGTACATGGGTGTGGGTTAGTTCTTGATGATTTTTACGCCGTGATGTTTTCTGCTTTATGACGTGTATATCTCATAATCATAGGCTTAGGTTGCACATTTCACTATACTTTAGCTTGGAAAATGGTCATGAAGCATATAATTATATATTAAAATGTATCTGTATTTACTAGTAAACCTGGCCGTCAAAAATGACGGCTCGCAAGTTGCTACTTCAGGTCTTCCTTGAACATACATGGGGCACAGATTTGGTGATGAAGGTGACGAAGGATGACCTGCAGCTGCGAACTGTATTGATCGAAAGAGACGGGGGCGGCCGACTTCAGCACTCGTAAGGAGTTTGTTTAGTCCTTCCGTCTCGCGATATGCAGTGCAATAATTCTTTTAAAACTGGCAGTCAAGCATGGCTGAAATATATGAACTGTATATGTGTATCCTTGATACACCCAGGCTCTAATTCAATACATATCTTTTACTCTAAGGAAAAATTCTGCCATTAAAGGAAAATTTAAGGGAGAAAAAAAAATACTACTGCGATAAGGCTCCCGTTTTCCTTCTCTCCTTTGTGGTTCTATATATTGCCGTTTTCTTTCGTTCTTCTTCTGGACTTTTTGCTCATAGCGAGCTCAGTTAAAAAAAGGCTCTGACGTGGGAGGAAAGCGAAAATCGAAATTCACGAGAGTGCTACTAGACATTCAGGCGTCTTTCCCGTTTGGTAGCCAAAATAGTGAGCGTAACCTGAGCTGAATTTAGTTATCTTTAGTCTTGTCATTATCTGTAACGTCGTTTAATTTTCGCTTTTCGATTTTTCAAAAAATCGTATCAAGATCAATACAATCTCCGACTAGGAGCAATTTCTCCTGTTTCCTTTATGCGCGTGGAAAGACGGAAACGAAATAAAATGCATGGGAATTATTTCATAGTGCTGATATTGAGGAAAAATAAATAATTTCTAACTCTCTGATTCCTAACACAACTCCCTGGAATTTATGGTATTTAATCCTATATTTGAGTTTGTTAAGATGACCTAATACTCCCCAGTTTTGAGCTAAAACACATTACACCTAGCCCCCCTCCCCCCAGTCCCCCCTTCTCCCTCGCTTCCCCGCAGGGACTTAACAGCCCAGCACTCGGACCCTGGGGCGGCCGTGGAAGAATTCTTCACTTCGCCATGTTTTTATCGCGCCAAAGAACGACTTCTGCGCCTGGCAGACGCAGGCATTATTTTAAATAGAAAAAGTGAGGGTAAGCTGGGCATGGTGAAAAAGGGAGATTTTAAGGTCGATGGGAGGTGCTCTCTCCGTCTTGATCTCCAAACTTGTGATAGATTATAAAACCCCTGCTTTTCAACCAGCCCTTCCTAAAACCGCTGGACCAGCCGATTGTTTCCCAGGCATTTACATAAGCAAGGGAGAACTGAGAATTGTAATCGGTTTTAGTGTGCAGTCAGATGAGGGGACTATACAGCGATATCCTAAAAGCCATCCCTTTGGCTGCCATAAACGACTAAATCACTAAAAAAAACGAACTACGTAACCCTTTTACACCTGAATTAGTCGAAACTTTTCTTAGAATAGTACATTTTGCAACACTCGTAAGTGCGTACACTATACATATAGGCACAGAGGGGTCAACGTATTGGCACCAGACTGCCTTATTTTGTTACAAGGCTCCTCTGTGCTACTGTAGTTATACGGCGATAAAGGCCTTTTCCTGATACAGCAGAGGGTTATATAGATGAGGGTAAAGGATTAGTCACTATTCGAAGTCTCTCGAGTGCGTAGTCGACTGCATACTGCAGACTTCCACTGGAGCTGCAGTGAGGTTCCTGAGTTGGTTTCTTGTTAGACTTTCGTTGGCGTTACCTAAACGAGCCAGTCTGGACCCTACTTCCAGAAAGATGCTTTTCACGACCCTTTTTAGGAAACTTTTAAATTGTAAACACAACCTATTCTACGCTTATCTAACTCGTAATTCTTCTTAAACGTACCTCGCCTAACACTACTGTAGCCTATCATACTTCACCTAAGCTTAGTATACCAAACGTAACCTAACTTACCTTACGACTAGTCAGTATCACAAACTATCGTTTGTTTAATTTCGCATCATCCTAGCACGCAGTAGGCTAAGCAACTCGTGCAGTGTGAAAAGAAGTGCGTATGTATACTGTACAGACATCCCACCAGTACTTCGGCTGCGTTAGTCGAGCTACCCTGAAGAGTTAGAAGCCCAGACTAGTAGCGTACATTAGTTGGCTGACTTGTTTCCTGTCTGCTGTAACTTCTGCAGAATTTAGAGAAAACTCGTAGTGGAGCCCTGGTGGAGAGGCATTTTCTGTCTTTGGCTGAGGGTGAAAACTTGTTTGTACGAAGGCAAAGCAACGACTGAGAAATAATAAGTGAACTTCTACTATGACATAACCCTTTGCATTTACCCGAGGGAAACGAAGGTGTTTGCTATTAGCATTACTCTAAATTCACCTTTCTACGCATCAGGTTGTGATTCTATACGCAAGTGTGGCCTCGGCAATAAAGGTGGCACGGGAAGTGGAACACCACGCTGATAGGCAGAATAATAAATATTAGTTTAATAAATCTTATCAAGAGTAAAGAGCAGGGCAAAAAACGGAGGTTTCGCCGATGTATTCATTTTTTTGCCGTCATTTAACGACGACTCCGGCACCCTATTATTTTAAATATTTCAACACTATCCTATGGCAAATTACAAAATTGAAATAAGAGTCGACACAAACTAATATTAAAATTTAACGTTTATTAGAGGTTTCTGATGATGAGATAAAATTCCCGAAACGTTAAATTTTAATAATAGTTTGTGTCGTTTTTTATTTCATTTTTTTAATATTTCAGATATACGCTTTGGTGTGAGATCATGTTTATACTGTCGCTAGGATATATTGCAGGCTGTGACAGCACCACCTCTCTATAAAAAGAAATATAGAACAAATATTCATTTTTATTCTCGCTTGTACAGAGCGTGCAGCAGCGTGTACAGAGCGTGCAGTAGGGTGTGCAGAGCGTGCAGCAGCGTGTACAGAGCGTGTAGCAGCGTGTACAGAGCGTGCAGCGGCGTGTACAGAGCGTGCAGCAGCATGTACAGAGCGTGCAGTAGCATGTACAGAGCGTGTAGCAGCATGTGCAGAGCGTGCAGCAGCATGTACAGAGCGTGCAGCAGCATGTACAGAGCGTGCAGCAGCGTGTACAGAGCGTGCAGCAGCGTGTACAGATCGTGCAGCACCGTGTACAGAGCGTGCAGCAGCGTGTACAGATCGTGCAGTAGCATGTACAAAGCGTGCAGCAGCATGTACAGAGCGTACAGTAGGGTGTACAGAGCGTGCAGCAGCGTGTACAGAGCGTGCAGCAGCGTGTACAAAGCGTGCAGCAGCGTGTACAGAGCGTGCAGCAGGGTGTACGGAGCGTGCAGCAGCGTGTACAGAGCGTGCAGCAGAGTGTACAGAGCGTGCAGCAGCAAGCACACAAGCTCCGTTCTGTCACACTGAGAGCTCCTCTAATGAGTGAGATTTTCTGCCTGCATTTGCATATCCTGTCTAGTGAGTTGCGCTTTGGCTCTCCTCCGACACACAAAGCATCTCCAAGGCTGCACTGATCTTGCTTTTCTTGCCATTCACACTTTGGCAATTGCTCACGAGCATATTATTGGAAAGCTGTCGAAAACGTTCTTGCAGTTAATATTGAACGTAGTCTCCTTAAGATTTCAGTACCTACCACGGAGAATGAGTTCAAAATAGAGCACTCTGAGAGCGTTTACCTTCGCCAGGTAAGGCAACATTAACGAAAAATTCAAATTGGCTCTGAAACTTGATTGTATGTTGTTTTTATCAGCACCAGACTCTGGTCATTTGTGCCTTTTGGCCGCAATAGCAGCTACGGTGATTTTCTTGTAGATCTCTATCGGTAACTTTTTGGGTTATGTTCTGAAAATCATTAGCCGAGCACACACCCGCACAATCCGATCCTCACCAAAATTTGTTCATTTGGTCTCTCAACATTTCTAATCATTCCTCTAAATTTCAGAAATATTCATTTCAAAGTTTTGAATTATTTTGCAAAGCACACACAAAATCTAACACAGCGACAAAGAAACAAACAGATTCTCAGAGAAATTTGGTCATTTATTCTTCGTGATATGCTTAACAACTCATGCAAGTTTCATAAAAATTCAGCAGTAACTATTTCAGTAACTGTCATGGCATTAAAAAAAGTAGCAAACAAACAAACGGATGAACGGGTCATCACCAGAAGTGAGTCTTCTGTTCTTTCTAACATGCCTAGCCAGCCCTGTAAATATCGTTAAGATCCGTTCGTAACTTTTCAGTCATCTCGGTGACAGGCATGCATTTAGGCAGACAAATAGACAGACAGCCAGACAAACTCATCGAACCTAACCTTCTTGGCACCGGTAAATATTGTCTTTCATAGGTTGCCCTATTTGAGAAGCTGCGACTAAGCAAATAATATGCGATATTTCAGCAAAAGTAACTATAGACGGTATTGCTGACTGAGGATTATAAGCTGCGAATGTTTGCAACGTAACTGGTTCGTTTTAGTAAAAACAAACGTTCAAACTAATTTTCCTGAAATCCTTAGTTTATTACAATGCTTTCAATCGGTAACAGTAGTTACGTAATATAACCCGTAGTTAATAACGTTTAACACGTCATAATTTGAAATTTCTGTTTACACGTTTAGAAGCAGTGAATGTCCTAATAATAAAAAAAATGAAAGGATCTGAAACTTTGAATTTTTTTTATGGAAAAACTGTCTGGGTGAGTTTGCGCGCCGCAGCGTAACTGGGAATGTTAGGAAAGGCGAACGGAGTATTCCAAGTCTTAAGTAAAAAAAAAAAATGTCAAAAGTACGACATGAAATTTTGTGCCACGAATTCATAGCAAAGTTCTACCTCTGTAGTGCAGCTGCAGGCGTTTCAAATACACACCCCTTCACTCTTTTTGTCCAGAAACCATAAAAGGAGTTTCTGCCTGCAAGTGAGCAGTCCATCCGTTCATAAACCGAAGCTACCCCAAAAAATGCTCAATGCTTTGAATTCCAAGCAAAAAAATTTTGCCTACACGGCTCAAGCGCCGAAAAATGGAGCAAAGTCGTTGCCCTCCAAGCTCGGTGGCAATCACTTGACCCAAGAGCAAGGCTGTTTAGGCAGCACTTAGCGCCCGATTGGAGGTCGCAACGATACTTTTGATCTTAATGAGGCCTCTGCAGGTCACTGATTGCGCACCACTTCCATTATATCCTTGATGGGGCCACTTGATGTTGGTTGCTCCAGCCGGGCTGCCTGTGCTCCAGGGCCTGCGTCAGCAGTGGAGTCCGGGGACTTCTGGAGACGTGGGTGAACTCCTCGGCTCCATCGCCGCAAGACAGAAGTGTGACTATTGTAACGAAAATCAATCTGGAGGGGATTCGAAGGCAAAATTTTATAATAATAATATAATAATGGAATAATAGCTGTTGCAAAGATAAATTTACAAGAAGGATGTTCTATTTTAGCTGGACAGGATGAGTCAGCCTCATGGTTCCGTTCATTACTCCCTGTCTTAACTCATACTGGGAAACTGTAGCTAGTTATTCAGCAACAGAAAAGAAAACGCTGATAAATGGACTTTTATTCACAATTTCTTAACAAAGTACGGTAATAACGGACTATACTGGAAGCTATGCTGCCATTTTCCGATAGCTAGTAAAAATAATCTAAGGCATACTAAGCGGTAAATGCTCAAAACTAGTTCATTGCAAGTGACCCCGCGACAAAGCCAGTGGCGGATCTTGATCATAAGCCTCCATCTGATGACGTCACAGTAACGGGCCTAGAACGGACCAGTGTAAGTTACAAATACTGCACATCAATATGAGCGCAGTGATAGACGTTGAGACGGAGTTTTTATATGTCTCCTGACGTACATATGAGCATCTGTCGTGTTTTATAATGTCGCCCTCGGTGTCGCTACTGCTGTTATGGCAGGGTCACACCATTCTATCGTCCCTTGTGAGCAGATGTTCAGCTGACGCGATTATACACAGAAATTCTGTATCCAAGATACCGCTGGAAAATACTTTATTGGTGGAATAAATGGAAGGACTTGCTAGCTGAAAGTCGGCTCTAGAGTTGAGCTTGCGTTCATACATAGTGGCACCGGCATTATGAAGCGAAGAGCAACGGCTAAAATTGAAGCTGTGCTGGCAGGTGAAGTGAGGTCACAGAGGTAGTCCAGTGGCAGATATCACTCCCTGCAAGCAGTCGTTGTGCGCCTCGATGGTCTATTGCTTGGTATATTCTGGAGGGTCCTTTCCCTGTCGAAATATTCTGTATTTGGGGTCACTGACCCACGGTTAGACCCGAGTGCCCGGAGATGTTGCAGCTGGCCGCAGTTCCTGCTGACGAGGTGAGTTTTAGAGTTAGGTAGGTCCTCTATATATATCCCATTTCTGGGTCTTATTTCCGGCCAGTAGTAGCGCAGTAGCCACTTGAAACAGGAAGAACTCATCTGAGCTCGCATCATTTTCGCTGACGTGACATCTAGTTCCCCCCCCCCCCAAAAAAAAAAAAATAATTAACAATAATCAGCCATGGATCCAGTGACGTCATTAGGAGAGGCCAAGTTTGACCCTTAGAAACAAGTCGCGCCCAGTTAGCAGATCTTGTGTTCCTACATGAGCTCAGTTTTAAAGTTTCTCCGATACAGAGATCGGTCCAGACGCTCTGCCTTAGTCTGCCTCCTACACGGCCCACGCGATCTCTTTTAAGAGATCCTAATTGGGAAATCAATACGGCAAAAGCTTCATTCCAGCTACAGTGATTGGAAATAGGCCAATTACCGTATAAATATTGGCAGAATATGGAGTCGTTAGCGTAGAGCTTATGGGAGCAGCTTCGGCGTCATTGGTAGGGCTCCAAGATGAGACGCACCAACCATTAATTCGCAATGGGTCCCTTTCTCAAGAAATTAAAACTCACTCTGAGAAACAAATCCCATTTCGCTTCTAAATTAAAATTAGCCTTACAGAGTTATGCTGTCTTCTAATGTCGCATTGATACATCCAACTGAGAACTAAATTAAAATTTAGCACAGTAATGAATTACAGGCCAATTTCTGAGATAATGTGGTCGGTATTTACGAAATTATTTCTTTCAAAATGAGAGGGTGTTTTTCAGTGCCGTGAAGACGGTAGAAGAGGAAGACTGACTTGAATGCTGCTGAGGGAAAACGTTTTTTTTTCTCATTTTTTATTCAGACGAAAGTAACAAAATGTTTTATTTTGGTGCGCTATGTCCGTTAGTTCCAGGAAAATTCTTGGATCGCTTTTCATTGATTCTTTATAACAATAGTTCATCTGTTTGTTCTATACATAGCTGTAAACTTGCTCAGAAATTTGATTACTATAGAATTACTTTGTGCCGACTTTCATCCATCACTTTCCAGCAACAACTTATAAAATATATGTATGTTTCTAGTACTGATGTAATTAGCGGTAATATTTATTCAAAGTATTAATATCAGATCTCAGGAGAAACTATAAAAGAACCCTGCATACAAACCACCATTAAGGCTTCACTTATAATAATCATGATATAAAATAATTAATTAATTTACTAAAGGTCACATCAAGGCTTTTAGCATCATATTGCACAGCGTAGCAGCAAAATTGCAATAATACGATTACAGTTTTACGCAGTTACTGAACGGCTTCTTACTTATTGTCCCATGATTCTGCATTAGCTATCATTGCTTTGTAATTAGAAAACAAATAAGTGCAAATGCCTCAATCAACGAGATGATTACGCCTCTTTTATGCTTCTAAATTTAGTCGAGCACTTCTTTGGGGATAGAAATTATGTGCGGATAAATGATTGTGGCGTTCGACTGTGAAGTCTTCGGTTCGATTTCCCGATCGACCACTTCAGTTTAGTTTGATCGAAAAAGTTGTCTAGGGGCCGGGTCTGAAGTTCCTTTACTCTATCGCTGAAAGCTAAGTTACCGTAATTGATCACTTTATGGAACTCATCTTACATCCACGGTAGTAGCAGCAGCCTTGCGTGTCGAACTGATGACACTGGAGGTGCTGGAATTGAATACCGAGCCAGGTCAGTGACCTTTGTGGCGCTCGGTGCCCTGAGTCAACAAGTTCCTTGGTATGCTCAGCTGCCGAACGGGAACTTTCCTTACCTAGAAATGGAATGTTAGGGGGCGGGGGTCCTTGAATTTTCCGTTGATGGCGCGTAGTTCTTCACGATACGTGATCGACTGCAGCCGTACCTACTCCTCTAGGGCCAGTTGGCTTATATTCCCAGCACGAACAGTGCATGTGGTATTCCTAGCGGAGGGTGCGATCAAGTTAACTTTAACTTAATAAAATAACCCTGTTGGAACACCTAAACAAATACTTCCCGTAGGAGTAGCATTATTAGAATCGTCCCTTAGAAAGGACCTTTGTCCTTATAGGGTTAAAATAAAAAAGTGCCGTGAAAAGACAAAGCTGTTCTTTCAAGGAGAGTGTTCAGGCATCACATATCTTCCCGCGGAGTCAACAGTTCTGCCGTTCCACGTCGCTATTTTTATTTTTTAACTGGGAAAATGAGTCTAGGAAAGTGATGAAATACGGTTTCTGTGTCCGGTAATAGGCAAAGAGCTGTTAAAAATTTGCATTATAAGGTTTAAGATTCGATGTACTTCAGCTGCTATAAATGAATTGAATTGAGAGCAATATTCCCTGGCTTTCGAAAATACATGGCGCGCTACACTCTTTGGTGTATAAAACCTGGTATTCCATATCTTATTTATTCATTTTTTTTCTGGCAGGGACTCATCACATGGCGAAAGAGCAAATAATTCCTCTATTCACACAAATCATCACGCTTAAAATAAAAAAAACTCAAAATCAAATTAATATTTATCTGGGTGTAGTGAAGTATTAAAGATCATGTCAGTGGAAGCTACAGACCCTGTATTATCGGACATAAATTATTAATCAAACTAAATAAGATCGAAGCATAGGTGTTGTTAGCTTAAAGCCAATTCGTTTTGAAATACATGTGTAGTTTAGGAAAATTATGATACTGCTGGGCTAATACAGTAATTAGAAATTTGTTGCCTCGTAATTAAATAAGGAGTGAAAAAAGTTGCACATATGAGTAAGACTGAGCAATAGGATAGCGTCAGCAGCTGTTCATTGAAAAAATAAAATAGTATCAAGACAGAATTACAGTCTGTCCAGATAAACGCAGGCCTCTGCTAGAGCATGCATCGGTAAATAAGCAAACCTGCGAAACAGCACTACCTGCCATCACAACAATCAGAGACGCACTAAGCCCAGATAAAAATTTCCACACATACAGACTTGGGCAAGACACCTTTATTGTTTGCAATACAGCCATGCTTCGGTTATACTATAGCAAAGTCGTGTTCGTATAGGTGTGTATATGTCTGTGTGTAGGTGTATGTGTGTAGGTGTAGGTGTGTAGGTGTATGTGTGTTGGGAGAGTGCTGTAAGGACCCAACCTTGCATACCACGGGGAAGAAAGCCTAGTAAAATTGGACGTCCGCCGTGATGTTATGTGCTGCTAGTTGAGTTTAATAGCACAACACTAGGATCTTTTTCTATCGGTCAAACATCATCCAAAAGCTCACAGCAATCGCTGCTCTTTCAATCATGGAATGCTGCTCCTATGCTATCCTCCATCATTTGTTAATTGGGGAAGTTGTCCTTAGCTGAGAACGTAAGCCAGCCAATCCAGAACTGGATTATTCGAATTCCTGGCCATTGATCTAATTACGAGAGAATCCTCCACACTGGGAATCAATCTCAGGAATCCGAGCAGCCAAAGCTCTCCAAATCGAGCTTTGCCGTCGGCTTAGAAACGACTGCTCCAGAAAAAAAAGGGCCGTCCAAGAAATATGTGAGGGACGGGAAGCACCTTCTTTAATCCAAGGGATATTTTAGGACTGGAGCGAAAACAAAAGGATCAGCAGCCGATCGTGCTTTGCATCTCGCGAAAATTTATTGGTGGATGGAAAAATTCGTGTGCGAGACTAACTACCTTAGCGTGTTCATGACGTAACGCTGTAAAGATCCTGATAACATGAGCGAACGAATAGGTACATATAACCAGGTGGTAGATTGAGGCTTACTGCCTTCGAATGACTGTAAAAATCTTCAAAAATGAGTGACAGTGGTTGCATTTCTCTGTTCCTGCTTCCAGGTTCTTTGTGAGAAACACACAAGCTGCCGCCATAGCCCATCCCTCTATATACCTCGGAGACAGTTAAGTGCAGAACTTGTCGGTTTGGTTTATTTCCAGATCGGTACCAGCTTGGAATTCAATGCCGGGATCTGTGTTCAGTCGTGTTTGTCTACAAGCGTTCAAAGCGTTAATGGTTTTTAGCTATCCTTTTTATCAACGCTTGCGAACACAAGTTAGGGGACAGTAAAACAGTAAATTATTAAGCCTATATTACAGATTAAAAACTGAACCAATAGGCTTGACAATTTACGTAATTCTAGATTCAAATTTTATATGTATCGTGATAAACTTTCATAATATTATAAAAATTTTACAAAATAAAACGACATAGAATGAAAATATTGCATTTTTCCTCGTTGCAGAAGTTAAGAGACACCATCAGAAAATATGTAAGTAAATTTCACCCAAATAACGTAACAATTTACAAAAGTATAGATAATTAGTAAACATTACATTGTTTTGTATAACCTCATTGCATCGTTTGCTGCAGTAACTTATTAACTTTGCTCAAAACCGTTGTGAGGTTAGTTTGTTCCATTCATCTTTCAAAAAGTGCCATAATGTATCCTGATTTCTAGGATTTCTGGCTTGAGCTCATTCTCCAATTTTCTTTCCCGCGTGTTCGATTGGATTGATACCAGGGCTTTATGGGGGGGGGAATTCATAACTGATATCCGTTCATCATTCAAGAAGTCTCGACAGTCCTGGCTTTGTGGCAAGAAGCGTTGTCCTACGTGAAAGGGGATGGTTGCACAGTTCCAGTTCTTAAACATGGGAGTGCATACTGGCAAAATAGCTCTTCATACACTGCCGCATTTACTGAACCATGCAGGTGACCGAGTGGTCCTGGTCCGGCAGAAGAAATGACTCCCCACACCATGACGCCACTTCCTCCGTACTTCACTGTTTTCTTGACGCACCTTGGAGACAACATTTTGCCTACTTTACGTCTAACTTCCCTTTTTCCATTAGAACCAATCATATTTTATTTGAATTTGCCACTAAAATGTACAGTAGCCCACTGTGCATCCAACCATAAGACATGTTCTTGAACAAACTGTAGCATCAGTTTCTGAACTTTTCTTGGAAATCAGAGGTTTTGACTCAGGAACACATGTAGGAAATCCAGCTTGCTTGAGTCGAATTTCTGCTACAGACTTGAAACGGTCCTCCATGCTCTGTTTCACTACGGTTCTGTCTTCTCTCATAGTGGTTTTTGGAGGCCTGCCGGTCTTTGGCAACATTATAAAATTTTCTTTATGTCTAAATCTAGCTATGATACGTTGTACGATGCAACGAGATCTTCTCACGGTATTTGAAAGCTCTGCCAGTGATTTCCTGTTTTTGTGGAGAGACACAGTGAGTTTTTTCAGCTTCAGATATTGGTCGACGTTTCGTAGGCGCCATGATGAAGTTCGATTTGTTCGAATAACGCAAAAGCTTCAACTATACAACTCATCTGAAGTTTATTTAATGTGGGAAGTCGCGATATGGATACCATTAAGGGTTACTACTCATTTCTGATGGTGTCCCTAACTTGTTCACAGAAGAAAATGTAATATTTTCATTTTATTTCTGTACCTCTCGTAACCATATGTATAATGCTCTAAAATTTTAGCACGACACTTACAAAATATATATCTATAGGCTTATGTTAATTTTGAAGCCCTTTGTTTGGTTCAGTATTTTGATTGCAATAAAGGTTTGATAATGAAGTGTTTAGCAGTCTCTTAGCATATGACCACTACTCTGTGTGTTTCGAGCAATTCATTTCCTCTCGTGAAGATCACTACATGCATCATCCTCTATTTAGGACGCTTGAGTGCCAACAGCTCGTGGCCTGAGTCAACAATCTACAAATCGCTACACTCATCATCTAATTTGAGCTGTTTCGTAATGAAAAGTTATATTTACACCATCACAAGCACGCCTCTGCCCTGCACACTGTGGCGACTCTAGGTCTGACCACGAGCCGTCCATGTTTACCATTGCATTACTTTCCAAATTAATTTGATATTATCGCGAGGTCTTCTGTGGAGGTCGTTAAGGTCGTGCAATGGCAGATTCTATCGACATTGTTGTTTCTAAATTAGATGTCAGCGTGTTGCAGTGTGGTGCATTGCAGGGTCCCTTTGTTTGCTGAATATTATGTGAGGTCTTTGCTTAGAAGATGTTATGACCTCTAACACACTCTACTCACCACCCCGAGGTAGCCACTTCCAGAGGCCCTCGGGTTCACAGTGAAGGTACGTGAAGAACATCTGCATGGTGGTGGCTTGTGGTTACGAAAATGTTGACGAGTTCCAGTTTTCAAGATATTTATTTTTTTTTTTAGAACTAAATGGTGGTATACTGACCCTAGTAATGTACCGTACTACTAGAACTTACACTGGCCATGTTACACTGTTTTCGCTAATAATTCCTAAACGAATTGTCGAATCACTATGGTACCTCAACACAAAGCCTTTTACACTCCTACCTAATTTATGGCACACATATCATATTGCTGAATGTGTTTACAGAGGAGTTTACTCGTGTATATTAAGCCTATATTGAGTTGAAGCCCGGAAGTAGCGTGTACACATTCGGATGACAGGGGCGTGTTGCAATCAGACGCTGATATTACCCTCGCAGTGTTACCCCGTGTAGCGGCGAATGCGACGTGCGATCCCAGCGCCCCCCCCCCCCTCCGAAGTGTTGCGGAACTTGTAGAAAACTCATACCCAGACATTTCTGGCGGAGCCTTATTATGGCTGTATTTTAGAGTAAAAAGTTGAAAAAATGCGAAAAAGTGCTTCAAATGGAGGAATTAAAGCAATATATGGCAGTCATGCATTTTTAATACCAATTGTTAAGTATCTAAGTGAACGTTTGTAAGCAAAGGCAGTGTTACGCAGCTCATAATCCTACAATTTTGGAGGGCTGTCGTCGGTGTCACCCTGTGTTACCCAACCTGTGTCGCATTGGAGGCCGGTGTAGCACGTACAGGTGACGCCGAAGGCCTGATTGCAACACGTCCTTGGACGTCGTCTGAATGTGTAGACGCGACTTCCTGGCATCAGCTCAATATGGGCTTAATATACACGAGTAAACTCCTCTGTAAGCAGCAATATGCTATGTGGGCCACAAATTAGGTAGGAGTGTAAAATGCTTTGTGTTGAGGTACCATAGTGATTCGACAATTCATTTAAGAATCATTAACAAAAACCAGTGTAACCCGGCCAGTGTAAACTGTAGTAGTGATATAAGCAATCATATTTTAGATCCTACTCTCGTGTAGGACATGACTACTAACATTACTAGTGGTAATTACAGCGGCCATTCGCTGATCCCCGTAAACACTTAGCTCGTGGCAATAGTAACGTTTCTAGAACTTCAGCTGTCAGTTAAGAGTCGCAGCACTCTAAATACTGACTGTATTTCAAATTTGATCAGCGTAATAAGCCAAATGGAGCTAACAGGTATTGAGGGAAATGTGTTTGCCTGAAGATGGTCTCCGAGCACATGGTCGCCAACCCGTCAAGAAAGGGGCTTAATGGCCGGAGAACTAAAAGGGGGCTCGAGGGCCGGAGAACTAAAAGGGGGCTCGAGGGCCGGAGAACTAAAAGGGGGCTCGAGGGCCGGAGAACTAAAAGGGGACTCGAGGGCCGGAGACCTAAAAAGGGGGTTTGAGGGCCGGAGACCTAAAAAGGGGGTTTGAGGGCCGGAGACCTAAAAAGGGGGTTTGAGGGCCGGAGACCTAAAAAGGGGGTTTGAGGGCCGGAGACCCAAAAAGGGGGTTTGAGGGCCGGATACCTAAAAATTATAAAGTTACGTTATAAAGCGGCACCCACTTATGTTAAGCTGAGATTAATCATTATTATTATGATTATCATTATTTCTCATTTTACACAGTTTTTGACTATTTGTTGGGTTTTATATTACCCCCCGTGGCGACTATTCGGGTCGCAACCAGCAACCGGAGAATAGCTCCGTTTCCTTCTATTACAGCCTTCAGCACAGCGGGAAACCCTTAGCATAATGCTCTCAAGCTCAGCTGGACAAGACTCTGCTCAATATTATTATTTCTAGTGCCGTGGTTGTTAATATTATTAGCAATATCTTACATTTTAATCCCAGTTTAGTAAGAAGTTTTGTATTTTTGCAAAATATATATACGATTGCTCAAAATATTTTGAACTTTCTAGTAGCTATGAAGGTACATCATTGCTGTTGAACTGCACTTGGCAGTGTTCGAAAGCATGTGTTGCAATGCGCATCTGCCCGTGAGTAATGGACGTATTGCATCTAAACAGGCTCATCATTAATTCAGCTAACAACAGCTGAATATCATCGCTGTCAGCAGGATGCTGAACTGCTGCTGATAGCCTGCAGTTTGCTGACTCCAGCGTCAGCTCCCACTGCTGACATATTGTCTTCTGATGCAAAACAGCAGCGAAAGCTTCTAGCGAAATTTATTGACGATGCACCGGCCATTTTAATCTATTACTGCTGGCCATTGCCGATGCAGTCAATGAAGCATATGCATTTTTCGTGTTCCAATTGCACCCAAGGCTACAGAGTTGCCATCTGGCGATAGCGTTAGCGGTGTTGCCATCCAGTGTCAGAGGCTGCGTTGTTGTCATCCGATAGGAGCGTTAGCGGTGTTGCCATTCAGTATTACCGTTGGCGGTGTTGCCATCCAGTAGGACCGTTAGCGGTGTTGCCATTCAGTGTCAGAGGCTGCGGTGTTGCCATCTTAACTGTGTTACAAACTGCGGGTTGACGTAGACAGTTTAAATGATGGCTTGCAAAAGATGGTTTCTTAACAGTGGCTGCTCATAAGCAGAGGGCGCAGGGAACAGTGACCGGATAATCATCACTTTTCTAAGGAAAACCACTGTTGGAAATGTGACCGAATGAACCACATGGGCGTAATAGCTTAACTGTCAATTGGGAATCAAAACATTAATGAAAAATTGTGAGGTAGTGAATATTTCTGCTACCTCAGAGTGCAAGCAATTGCCATATTCTCGCCCCCTTCATGTAAATCAACAGTTTGTCTTCACAATCATTAGTCTAACTATCAATATCTATATATATTACAGCATTATTATACGGCATATTTTGTAAATGCGTTATCTCTCTCATTCTGTCTACTTTTAATTCATGAATGAATCCTGAGCTGTAACAAGTATATTCTCTCAGGGGGCGTTGCTGGTATCTCCCGGCTATAATCTGTTTGGGAATATTACAACAGTATCACCAGCTCCTGTCGCTCCCAGCTGCCCCGAGATGCGCCTAACCGCCGCTAATCTACATGCAAAGCAGCGTTTGGGCGGCCATATACGTGCTGGCTCCTCCGCAGATGTTCTCTAATTAAGGTGAACTTGCTTGGGTGAACAGCGGCAGTGCTACTGGCAACTCGCTTCATGGCAACTCGCTGATACCTATAAAAATCCTTTAGGTAAAGGGCTTCCACCTTAAACCACAGTTAGAAAACCCACATGCACTGATTCGCTCTGTACATAAATCTCCACTATGGCCTCTGCAGTCAACCACAGATTATCCGAGCTACGGCATCATTGGCGAAAGGCTGAAATGGTAACTGCGCCCCCCGACCGTGAGGTTTCTACCCCAAGTAAACTATGCGTGCCAGAACTGCTGACGCTGCATTGCTGAGCACCAAAACTTTCCTCCCTGGTTTGGGATTGGATGTCTGTATTCGTGATAGTTAGCAAGCAAGGCAGCACCTCCAACCACTGAGCCAACACGCGCAGTGTGTGCATGCGTGTGTGTGGCATGTTCCAGTTCCTAAAAAAACTAACTGTCTAGTGTGCCGCCGACTCCTGGATTCTATGCTATCAATAAAGAAACACGATATGAGGCCGTAGCGTATTCTGGCTGGTGCGGGATCCACAATTACAGAGGCTTTTATATAAAGTTGATGAACAACTCCCAATGCGTAGCCAAAACGTTTACCATCGCTCTCGCGTACTTGCCTAGCTATAGGGTGGAGAATGATGTGGCACACAAGTCGGTGATCCTGCGTAAGGCTCGACTGATGACACTGGACTATCTGGACTGACTGACTGGACTGACTATCAAACCGAATCCAAAATACGGAAGCCTAGTCAGTGAAAGTGAGCTACTGGTGATCTTTTTGACTTGAGTTTGCTAGCGCTTCCCTGAAAGACAAGCAACAAACCAGGTTACTTATGAATGCAATACACCAAAACTCCCTTTGTGACTGACGAGTAACGACCCTATTGTCAGGTCGATCAAATGCTTGACCTACTGAGCAGTAAGACTATTTCATAAGCAATTCGTTAATATGTATATGAAAGAAATATAATAGAAACAGCGCCATGTTACGTTGTGAAATCAACGCCTCGTGTGATGTCGTCCTCCCTCCCCCCTCCCGGCAGCCGCTTGAACTGCCTATGTTCCCTAGCACAAGGAAACTGACTTCTCCTATTAGTAGCGAAGCACTGTGGCTTCCCACTTGGCTTTCTTTTGGTCACGTGAAAGAATGCTCTTTGCATCCTCATCACATGGATCGACTGAAAGTCGTTCCCTTCCATACCGTCAGAGACAGTGGATCGTTATCTCGGCGCTTACAGGTTAACCATTGAAGCTAGAGGAGACACAATGCTGAAAAAATGCTCGTTTTGCATACTAGAATATGTTTTTGAAATGCATAATAGAAAAACAAAGCATATCATTTTCATGTACTTTAAACGTCTCTATCTTCTCTCAACCGAATGCTATACATCCTATCAGCCTCCTATGTTCTACCTCGTATCAACCTTCCATGTTGTACCTTCTAATGTTCTACTTCCAAACAGCCAAACATCGGCACCTGTTGTTACCCCTATCGGCCTTTCAAATTTTACGATGTCAAGAAAGTGAAAACTTTTCTGGTGGCGCTACTTTACTGAAACAAACAATGTTGTTGCCATGTTGTTTTTTCCGTAGGCGATAATTTACTAGCATTGTCTAAAAAAGCATATTTCGTAATAGCTAACATAAAATAAGTCACTAGCGAAACTACTAGCTAATAGCTAGTGATACTGCTAAGTCATTAGCGGAATCAAGGGACTCTTGTGATACAATTGAATTATTAGTGATGTTTCTAATATTTAGCGATTCAGATAAGTCACTAGTGATATCACTTATACCTAATAAACGAGACAAATCAATAAAGATATCACCAATATTTAGTAATGCAGATAGTTCGGTAGTAACATCATCGATACAGACAAGTTACTAGCGCCTTACTAGCACGCTGCATCGCCTTCATCCCTATGATGTCTTTCTTTTTTCTTGTTATGCTGAGCTAAGCATATAGCTATAAAATAATCATTTCTTTAGGACAAATAAGGACACTAACGATAGAGTTATATAAGAAACCCTTCATATAGTCATAAAACAATCACTTGCTAGCACCATTCATATAAGGACACTAATGATATAACGATATAACGATCAGGCTGATGCAGAAGAGAAGCAAAACACTGCTGTTGGCACAAGCTTTCCAGGATGTTTACTCGCAATATGGAAGTCGTTATCGGAGGCGCATGAGGCCACAACACTGGCCCTGGAACGGTCCTGACAAAATACCGAGCGCTGGCCAGACTAATGGAAATTTGGTGGCTGCAGCGGTGTATCCAATATGGCCGTCGCTGGGCTGAATGACAGAGCATTTACCACGCCATAAATCTGCGGCCTATCTATTCCTATTATAAACACCAAGTGTGGAACTCTTTATATTGTTATTTGGTTCTTTATACGTGGTGTTGCTCGAAAGCAATAAATTCAACCAGTCGATCACTTCTATTATCGTTTTTTTTTTGTGGGATTGGATGCTTATGTTAATAATTTTTTGACTACGTAAGGGTTAAGAGCTGTGGGTACTTAGTACCGGCGTACATCCGGACCACTTCTTGGCATTAGAAATGAATATGATTCTTTTTTTAGTCTACTGATTGCCGGGTATGCAGGTCAGCCATGCTTTGTTGGCATAGACTAGGTCAGCTCATTTTTCTAGCATAAAAAAGGTCACACTCAACACTTCTGATGATATAAAATAGGTAGCACTCAAATCCTCTGACATATATAGAATAGGTCACACTCAAGTGCTCTGACACAAAATAGGTCGCACTCAACTCCTCTGACATAAAGTAGGTCGCATTTGACTAGGATAGGTTGCGCTCAAATCCTCTGACGTAAAATAACTGATACTCAAGTCCGGTGACATAGACCGCAACAGTACCTACTTGATTCTTAGGTCCAAAAATGGCCTCTGACGCTGGCGGCCAAAATGGGAAAAATGGGATTTTCTCAAGAGCTATTATGAACATGTCCAGACACGGTCATGCAGGCAAGCTCCCAAGTGCATCCCCACCGTATCCAAGATACCTTCTCCGCAAATAAAATGTTGGGTATCTTGAAATTTTTTTCTTCAGTATTAGATAGGGGGAAACGAATAGCTCTTGAGAAAGTACCATTTTTCGTTGCCAACTTTTGGCCGCCATCGTCAGACCTAAGAGTCAAGTACTGTTACAGTCTATCCCACTCATATAAAATAGGTTGTACTCATCTCCCTGACATAGAATAAGTGACACTCAAATTCTCTGACAGAGAATAGGTCGCACTCAACTCGTCCAACATATAAGACGAAGCTCGCGCTGCACCCATGGAAGGCTTTCTGCGGAACTGACAGTGGTATCCCTACAGCAATTACCTATACGGTAACGATATGGAGTAACCAGCATAATTTTTGCGCTGTGATTTTTGGCAGCCGACTACATTAGCATTGCTTTAAAATCAATAACTAACCGTTTGTTATACTTTGTTTACTGTAGAGCACATAACAAAAAAAAAATCAGATCATACTGCAATAACCAAAACAGCAGCATGCCATGCGCGTCTGACTTCTGTGTAAGAGGTGCCGCGATAGAGCCTGCCGGGCGATCTTTGCGGCGTCCGGCGTGCTGAGTCGGCAATTGCTTGGTATGCTCAGCTGGGTGGGGGCACCTGCCTGACAAGGAATGGGAGGGTGGAGGCTCGGGTTGTTGAACCTTCCGTTTCGGCGTCATAGTTCTTAGCGACCCGTGATCGCCTGAAGCTGTACTTACTCCTTTACTGCCAGTTGGCCTATATCTGCAGCACAAACCAGTGCGTGGGGGTTTCCCAGTGAAGGGTACACTGAAAGTTGACTTTACCTTTACCTTTGATAGGGTAGATATTTTTCACATTTATTAAACTAACCAGGCACTACAGCGTTAAAGTAACATATGCATGGAACAAAATTTTACATTAGTGTCCAAAAGAACGAACAAAATAAAATATCAAGCATCTCCAAAACTAGCCATTTCAATTACGGGAAATTATGACTGACGATAGACAAGTACCTCCCTGCAATGCCCACTAGCTATCAAGTTAAGTTTGAGAGAACAGTAGGAAGGAATTCATCACATATTGGTTTGCTGTTTTTCACATGTTTAAATTTAGGAACACAAAGCAAAGCTTTAGAGTTTGAATATCCACTTTTGTCATAAGCGCCTGTAAAGATAAAGTTTGTGCTGGATGTTTAGAATCACTGCAGCAGTTTATGTCATGTCTTAAAAAAAGGAAATTTTGATTCTTCTACTAAATTTAAAACTGTGATGCTAGAAAAGATAATTATGCAGTAGCTACAACAAATTACTGATAAAGTAATCCGTTCGAAAAATGGTGTTAGACGAGTTTTGAAGTCATATTCCAACACCGGCAGCACGAACAGCTGAAAGAAACCTAGCTGATCTCAAAAAAGAACTGAGCAGCATGGCAGCATGATGCAACGCCGCGCATTGAGGGACCGTTTCAGAACTGAAGCAAGCATTTCTGAAGACGTTAAAGATGACGTCAAGGTTTCATCGAAAAATGTGGAAAGACGCATATAGGAAATCGGTTTATTTGCTCGTTATCCTAGAAAAAAGAACTCTCATCAGCATGAAAAACAAAATAGGAAGGTTAGCACTCCTGTAGGAGCAGATACTCGGACTGGTCAAATTGGTTTTTGAGCAACGAATCAAAGATCGATTTATTTTGGGAGTGATGGGACTGCAATTTATATGAAGACGAACTGGTGAAGTACAAAAAACTGCATCAATACAACTGTGAAAATTGGCTGAGGCAGTTTGATGGTGACTGTCCTACAATATCTGGCAGTTGTTTTTCGAGGTCGGCCAAGTTTCTTATTTTTGTCTGCGCCACAGGAGTCGCTATATAACTTCAAAGCTCTTCTAATGGTATATTTGAATAATTAATCTTATAAGCAATTTGTTGTACTGTATAATTATTCCCCTTTTAAGTATCAAATTCGCAGATATAATAGAAGAATCAAGTTTTTTCATTGGGATGTAACGGAAACTTCTGCAGTGATTGTAAACAGCCTGTAGATTCTTTATTTAAGTAGGGGCTTAGCAGAAGAGTGGATAATCAAACTGTAACTTTAACTTTTTGTTCCTTAATTTTGGACATGTGTAAAATAGTAAATAAGCGATAAGTTGTTTTCTCAAATTTGATAGCTTGCGGCGCTGTAAGGGAGATACTTCTCCATTATCAGTTAAAATTTCACGTAATTAGTTTTGGAGATACGTAATTTTGGACGCTACTGTATGTGGGTGAAGCTGTAACGGGAGTTGATAATTAGGTTACGGTACCTATAAGCATTTGAAGGAAGCTATGGATGTTCTCTGCGAACGCTTATTTATAGGTTCTAAAGTTCGCATAGGGTAGAATTCTTGCACAAGCTCCATGTTATATTCTTCATAGATACACAAGAAATTTTATTTCTCTCATTCTTATACAGTTGTATACACCAAGGAGCTTCAATAGAGAAGGAGGGAGCCTTATGGCCCAGTTACAGACTCTGCCAGCGAGTCAACCAGATCTCTTATGGCTATGAGACGCTCATTGGTGGAAAAGACGGGGGAGCAGTGAGTTTCACGGGGGAGCAGCAGACGAGCCGAGTTACTGATAAGCGATTGGTACTTACGCGACTGTCTGACAGCCATAGGAGACTATTTACTGATACGCGATTGGTGCATACGACAACTGGCTGACAGCCATAAGAGACTCTTGAGCTTCAACGGGCTAGGCTACTGGCTCCCTCCTTCTCTATACAAGCTCCTTGGTATACACAAGAAATTTTATTTCTCTCATTCTTATACAGTTGTATGCAAGTTCTGAATTTTCTACTATTTGAATCTTTGTAAAAGTTTACTAACATAGTTTCATTTTATATTAACCTACTATAGAGCGTAGCTTATGCCTTATACGTAATATTTTTACGTTCCTTAAATACAGATGCACGTACGCTGGCACGGCTTGCAGCGCAAGAATACCGTTCTATCATAATGTCATTGCTTATAATGCCGGGGACACATATGCATTTCTACGCCCAACTGGTGGCTGGGATGAGCAGCTCGCGGCCGTTTTCATATATATTTGAAATCAGTATCATAGATACCGTGGCATTAATGACTTCCGAGTCTCGCATCCTTGCATCAAGTTGCCTGTGTAAAAAAATGCCTATTTATAAAATGCCTATTTATAGTGTGACCTCGGTATAACACAATCACAGTTAATCTACACCAGGTATGGTATGTCTTACAAACACCTGCATAAACTTCATGCTCTCTAATTCTTTTTTTTTTAACCCTGGTTTCTGGCGTTCAGAGCTACCATCTCCGGCAAAATTTCTCATTACACTTCCATCATCAATAATTTAAGATAAAAAGTAATAGCTTTCACGTCCCCTAATTTTTACCCCTGGTTTCTAAACTTCCTGGCTTCCATCTCTGCAAAAAAAAAAAAAAATTATCACTCTTGTATCATAAATTATTTGGGAAAACAAGCCTCCGCTCAAACTCCAATTTCAGTTGCAAATGGACGCGATGCAAATGATAGTGAAATTGCCAAGTGTAAGCCTTAGCCTGTGTTGCCAGATGCAAAATTTCTTACGTATACCCCCGACAAACATGGAGGCCTGACCATCACTGGCGGTGATGAAAGCGACGTAGAGCAAACGGGAGGCGGCGGCGAGCGCAACTATTTCTCTTTTGCTAAATCAAAGCAAGCAATTAGAACTGTTGTGCGGTGGCTGATGGACGTTCCTGCCTTCGGTTCTGCGGTGCGACGTTCTGAATGAGACTGCGTACGCTGAAGGCGTGTGATGATCTTAACAACATTTCCAGAGTTTTGTGTTTGGTTGCTGGATGTTGCTGCAGTTTTATTTAAGAATAATTCCTACGAAATAGACAAACGGTGAGCGGTTTCATGAACTGTGGAGATAATTCAACGCTTGTTCTCTCTTTGGTAGTTAATGGCCACTCAACAGTAGACACGCAGCATCATGACTCCACACACGTAAGGTGTGACTTGGAGAACGTCACCTGGACTTCGTACGAAAACTCGCAAGGTACACAAGGTGGGTAGGTATTCAGCATTGCTCTGCGGTATACAACATTGTTATGCGGCACTCTGGATCGTTCTTGGATGTTATCCTGGAGCTATTGCTCTCTGTAGCAGACAACATTGTTGCCAAGGCTCTTGCGTTGTTCTCAAATGGTACTCCTCAGTGTTCTCAGAAGCATAACAAGGAAGCCCAAAGTTAACAGTTCACCAAATTAGCAGCACGTCATGCAGGTACTATTCTTGCGGGAAAGGTAACATTTTGTGATGAATTATTGGACTAGCCTTCTACTGAGCAATTGAAACTGCTTTCTTAATAATAGCGTTGAAAGTGATCATATATAGTCTCTTGCCCTGTAAACAAGGTAAGTTAAAGTACGCAAGCGCTGCAGCAGCGGTGGGAAGGCGAGCTGCCGTCAGCGCCTCTAAAATTGTCTGATTGAAAGATTAGCGTAAATTAAATAACGGGATTTTGTCCATGAAGGTCTCTAGCAGAATCATGAACTTCCAAGGC
>LQNS02276499.1:5324787-5335946 GCA_001587735.2 Parhyale hawaiensis
AGTGCAGAAGAAAAGTGCCTGGTCCGTGCGGGCCGTTCTTTAGAAACGGTTATTTCTTGGCACTCCATTCATTGTGGGATATTAGCCTCTTTGTCGTAATATCTAGACCATTTATTAGCTTCATTGCAGTGAGGCGAAGCGTGGGGACAACGTTTTGCTCTTTTGTAGCTGCTCAAAAGCTTTCTAGAGCGCTGTTACTCGGCCCGGCTCATGTCACTCCAGGGGACCAATTAAGTTTCTTTCCTGCGTTATCAGGCATTCCAGAAACAGAATTTTTGCCAACGGACCTCAGTCGCAAGCTGCTGTGTTGCTACTTTGTGTACCTAAATGAAACTGGAAGCAAGAGTGTCAAATTTATCGCACTGTGCATTGCAAGAAATTGCATCTCGATTGCACTGGGGTTTAATCGAAAGCTTGGCGGGGCACAGTAGGCGCACCTAACCGAGGAAAGTTACTAGTTTCCGTGAAGTTACCTCATTCGGATATGACCTCGCCCTAATATATATGTTAGTAGTCGAACATTGTGCCGTCTCAATGAAAAAATTGTTCAAGTACGAACTGTATTTCTCAAAAAAGAAAAAAAAACAAGGAAAAGGAAAGAAAGAAGACGAAATAAAAAGAAAAAAATGAGAAAAAGAAAAGATAAAGATAGGAAAAAGAAAGGAAAGAAGGAAAGAAAGAAGGAAAGAAATAAAGAAACATTTATTATTCTCATCTAGATGCAGTGCCCAACATATTAAGGGTTCAGGGAGAAGACTTACAGTGGCCTCCAGCTCTAGATTCACACTAGTAGACATCAGTAATAATTGATCACCGTCATTAAGGATATTTTACCAGTAACATAATTTCGCACAAAAATGTTCGTTTAACATTTCTTATACTAGATACGCTAAAAATGTATCTTCGTGAAGTGCACACTACTATTCTGGTGAGACATAACAAGACGGTGAACTAGCCAGCACGTTGTTCATGGTTTGTGCTATAGTATTACTATGTAACAAGACGACGTAGCATTCGCTTTCGGTCATCAAGTTGAGGTTGTAATTGTGTAGCCTGACCTCTGAATTACGTACACTTGAGCAACTCATACCTTACATTGATGATTTTTTGGATGAGGTCCAGGTGACGTTATCTTCGCCGCCCATCTTGTGTAGAGGTGATGCTGCAGTCCGTGACCAGCGGGAGGGCTAGAGGCGACTTATCCCCACATTGCACGTAGCCGCTTACAGCAGGTTTATCTGGCACTTTCAGTCCAGTAAGTTTTTAAATTTCGTAGTCTCTGTACTGGTGGTATTTCGAATGTGACGTGGCATTTTGTTGAACAACCTCGTCCCCCTCCTCCTCCTCGGACCACGAAACTATTAGAATACTTCGTGGCTTTTGCATCACCACCTTTTTCATAGAAATTAGCACTACACAAGCGCGACCAATACGGTCCAAGTGTCTGTAATGTAAAATATTACCGAAGACACTTGGCAAAACACGTGCCATAAAATATAAAATTGATGGCACAGAGTCACCTCTGAAGATACACACGAGAGAGAACCGGCCTTTTCCCCCGTTATCAGCGAGGCACAACTTGCTGCTTTGGTTTCAGACAAATAAAGTTTTATTTCCTGCCATGGCGCTCGAACTTGCCTCGGCAGAGGTCGCAGATATCGCGGTCTTTCAGTTCTGCCGAGAACAAGAGGACTTGAGTAAAGTTGTACCTTTCCGTTGAAGACTCTTGACTGCGTCACTTCAGTCGATGTTTAATACAGCGACCTGTTTTGGGATGCAAGCTTTTGCCTGGATCCATACTCGGCCGTATAGACCTGCAAGCGTCCGAGTCAGCAGTAAAATAGTTTTTTGCACTTTTTTAGTAGCGTTCAAAGAGTCTTGGGCTTACTTTACGCTCCATTCAGATATTCACTATCCGTCCCTCAGTGCTTTGCTCTGTCCCCTTAATAAGAATGATAATAATATAAAGATTCCACACAAATTGGTCTTACCAACTACTCCGCCTTGGACCTGTCAGTTCCGTTTAGAGCCTACCAAATCCGTTTTGGGGCTACCAAATCCGTCTTAGGCCTACCAAATCTATCTTGGGCCTACCAATTCAACAAAAAAGTGTATAACAGAGACCTGGAAAGTTCCAGCTATAATGAACTTACCAGTCGAACCTCCCACGATCCAGGAATTCAGTTAATAAATATGACTAACTGAGCCGCAGAAACAAGCGATACGTTTCTTTTTTAAATATAATTGACTTGTTCGCTTGTCTAACCGTTCAGCAAGAACCAAGCATTAGAACTTATTTAAAAATTCAGGAGGGCTTAACCGGTCTGCTGGTCTTTCTAAAGCTAACCTCCGCTGCCTGTACTATAGATTCATTGCTAAATATTTTTCAGGCGAGTAATTTGCTCCATTAACCTTCAGTTGCCTGAAAGTTGAATCCTTAGGCATTGGATTTGCCACGCTGGGTTAAGATTCAGGCCCGAACTGGAAACCCATTACGATTGAAAATATAAGAACTTAATCCTTCGAAGTAGGATTGAAATTTGGGCACAAGAGCTGGTGGATGTAGAGTTTCCTCAGTTATGGATCATGAAAAGTGCATATCTTAAGATACTTCGGGCCACTGCTTCGATCGTAGCTGTACCAACGTTCCGCCTGCCAGTACCCAGAGGGAGAATAGGAGCCGCATTCAGGTGATTCAGATGGCCTGGAACCAGTCAGTCAGTTTATCAATTTCTCCGCCCTTTTTTGACTTGTTCATGTTATATATGAAGGCGTTTGATGAACTGCATGATATACTGTAGAGGTATTCTTACCTAACTACAAGAAAGTGGAAACTTGAAGGCACATCGGAAATTAAAGCACGTCTTAGACTATCGAATCCCGTTTCCAATGCTAAAATCAGTGTGTATTTTCGGAAAGTGTCTCTCAAGAATATTTTTGATATATTCTGAAACTCAGAAAAGAGGTATGATGATTTCATGAGCTCACAGTGGTAAGGCTTTGCCACTATACCTTCACTTATTAAAGCGTACTGGTTCATTTTAATTAAAATGCAGTAGCTGGTTTGGTCATTGAACTTACATCATAGTCTAAAGTTCAAGAACTCTTGAGGAAGTTAGCTGTAAAGATGGGACTTTTGAAATTTCAACTCTGCTCTCAGTTTTACGAAAGTTCTTTTGTCATGACAACCAGCTGCTTCCAAAGTTCGACATGAGTGCAGTGCAGAAGCCTGCTACAGCAGGCTGTCCTGGAACGACTGCGGGAAGAAACTCTGTCTTCCTAGATGGCTTTGGTCTTTTGCAATGTTCTCGACCGCTCCTCGCAACCTCAATGTTTAAAATATCACCGCTGCATGCAGAGCTACAGGGTTCCGCTTGCATAATAGAGCGAGTGGGACATTATGCTCAGTAGGATTTTCCTCAAATCCCAGAATGTACCTCATGACTCATAATAGCGCCGCATACATCAATGCAATGTGGGCGAGAGGCCGTCCGGTTCGAGCCAATGTATGGGACCCGACAATATTTGCATAACGTAATGCAAAGCCAAATAAATTTCACGGCCATTATAGAGAAAAAAAAGACGTCTTCTCGTATTATTCTCTTTGAAAGTCGAGCATATTTTATTTTGATGACGTATTGGATGGGAGGCTTAAAAATGCAAGGCTGAACATTACATAGCAATAATTATTTGTAAGATGAAATGCAGATTTAGGTGATTTAAGCTGTATGACATGGAGATTATAATTAGATAAGGGATAGTAGATGCAAATTTTCAATGGCAATGGAACTCCTTCATGTCGCAATAATAAGCGAAGAAAACTGTTCATTGAAAACTCATAAAAAGTTGTTTAATTTCATTCGCTGGTTGATATGTTTGATCTTGCCTCGATAAAAACTGTAGTCTCGCTGGACTTATGGGCCATTAATGAAGATTTTCTGCTGTCTGTTTCCAAGGACATGTAGGATTTGTACCATACATGGAATATAAAAGTTCTCTATCACGAAACAAAATCCCATTCTGGTACACAAAAATCTACGGAAATGTGGACAAGGATTTAACTATCTATCATACAGTCCAGATAGTTTAGGGGAAAATTTATGGGTCTTTCTGGAAACAAAAATCTTGTGGTTAGTTGAGAAGTCCTGAGATGATGTTGAACAGGATGGACTGTATTGCAATTAGACCCTATTTCACCGTGAATTTTTTATGGGGACATCTTAAAACAGTTTTATGAGAATACAGGCTTAAGATTGTTTTAGTTAGACCTAAGATTTTATTGTAGCATACTAAGGTGTTTTGTACATATGAAATATGAATATTAAATGTAATAACTGCAATATAAATGACAATCTTAGAAATAATAATAATCACAGTAATAGTAATATGGTAGTAACAATAATAATAATAATAACTATTAAAGTACTATACGTATCATAAAAAATATTGTGCTCTGCACATGGAATTAAATTCCCATTTTTATATGCACTTAGAGTTTCAAGAGTTGGGGAGAGGCCTTTCGACCCTCCTTCGTCTTGATATAGGACACTTAGCAGCAGCTCAGGAGGCTCCTAAATTGATATTAGTATTATCCCGTCAATGATATGCTCGCTATAGCTCATAAAGAACTCGTCTGGCGCCACTCGTTGCCATAAATTGCGCACTTACAGCTCATGTTGCCATGCGGGATGGTGCCGCGTGTATGCGTGGAGGCATTACGGCCTGCTCCGTGAGGGCTGTGGCGGGCAATCGTTCTTTTGTTAGATACGGTAATTGTATTGGATTATTCTCTTATGTAAGGCTAATTTTTTAGCTATGGTTATTTTGTTAGGTATGGTTATTTCTTAAAGTAGGGTAAATTTGCTAGATAAGATAATTTTCTTGAAAAAGGTAAATTGAAGTAAAGAAATCTTTGTTTCTATTTTGTCCTACTAGACGTCAGTTTTTTTTCACTCTCAAAATTTAGTTTAAAATACAGACAAGCTAGTATCAGTATTAAGCTTCTGCTACCAGAAAAGAGATAGGACATTTGAAGCTTAGTAATTTATTTTTTTTTCTGATGTACTTCTTGTTTCAGCGCCAAATTCTGCAATCTGGTGAGTAGATTCAGTTATTGACATCAGCATCTGCAGTGGCGCTTTTCTTCGGACAGAGG
Source organism: Parhyale hawaiensis (assembly GCA_001587735.2). Classification (NCBI taxonomy): domain Eukaryota; kingdom Metazoa; phylum Arthropoda; class Malacostraca; order Amphipoda; family Hyalidae; genus Parhyale; species Parhyale hawaiensis. The sequence goes on from LQNS02276499.1 coordinate 5,329,943, forward strand.
AGACGCAGCACCAAACTGCGGCAATGTGTTATTTCAAGTACAGTTTTGCAGTACACTGTAGTAAATCGAAAGCTAGAATTTAGTGGTAAACATGGTGTGTGTATGTGTGTCCGCATACCGTGCCTCAGGGGAAAACCCTGTTCTGGGCTGAAGTGTGTCCACGGGCCTGGGTCAGTGTATATGTTAGAATGTAGTCACGTTAAGTTATGCTGCGCTACGGGCTGTGAATACCGCGATGACTCTAGTTTTACCCAATTGTATTTCTCATTCCCTCTGGCATCTCAGAAGTAGCTTAAAACATTATATCTGCATCACGTGAAGCAAACAAATAATTTATTTGTTTGCAGACGTAGAAGCTAAAGCCCTAGAATTCTGATGACTAAGTCAACAGTCTTCATTGTTGCCATCCTAAGTTTCTCTGAATACCTACAAAGATTAATTGGCCCCATTTTCATTTCGCCCTGACAAATATCACAGAATAGCTGCATAAAGTTCTAGCACTACAGTTTCATTCTACTTGCTAAATATCACAAAATACTTGAACAAATTATTCAGTAGCATTTTCATTTAGCCCTACCGAATATCACATAATAGTTTCACGCATTCCCAAGACCAATTTTCATTACCAGCCCCCCTAATCCCCCCCCCCCAGCACTCTGAGCGAAGAATCAACATCGCCATAAAGACAAACTTACGAAGCTTTGATGTAGCGGCTGTCAACATGCTGAAGAAAACGTCTGACAGCAATAAATAGTTTACTCTTTCCCAGCCTAATTCGCCTTGCAATGTACGCAAGATTTGCATCTCGAACCAAAAGAGCCTCTTCCAGCAACTGACTTTTTCATTTGCCTTAACAATGAAGGCTTTTGTCCCTTCGGTGGGGCGCCCGAAAAGAGAAGATGAAATGTTTCCGCGTACAAGTTTTCTAACTTGGCTCCAGATGTACAGCCAGCTGCTCCGTCCGGGTGATACAGGGTGGGATTTAGTAACATAAGTCTGTTAACAGCTGTTGAAGCTAAGGAATTTTAGAGAGGTTTTGTGAATTACATATATGAATTTTTTGTGTTTCGACAGCTGTAGTACTGTAGCTTCATAAGTTCTATACAATTATGAATTTTGGGTAAAAGTAGGTGTTTAACCCTTGTTGAAGAAAAAGAAGAACAAGATGATTTTGCAAATTTCAGATCATAGCAGTTACGAAAGTTGCAGTAGATCCACAACTTTTTGAAAATTATGACCTATGTAGAAAGCTCACTTTTTTTAGTACCCGGTGCAGTTATTGATATTTTAAAATACACGAACTCTCTATTAAAGTTGCTTGGTAACCCACTCCATAGAAATATCCGCAATATTCGTATCATTTAACTATAAAACGTAAACTACGAGTCTTGAGAGCTGTTCCGACCACAGCAGTAGTTCAAATTACTTTCGCCGCTCTAAGTGTAAAACTAAGGCGTTACTTGTACCTGTGACACTTATGAAGGTCTTCATACGAGATTTAGCGGACGGTATCAGCGGATCTTGCGTGCTGCACATTTGTACTGCAGGTTCCGGGAACGATCCCCGAACCAGGTGAGCGATCTTTTTGTGCATGGCGCTAGGCGCGCTGAATCAGCAAAATTGCTAGGTGTGCATAGCTACCGTGGGGTACTCACCTTTGGGTAGAGGGGCGCGTATAGTTGAACCTTCATCTAAATACGAGGTAGTTCTTAGCGACCCATGGTTGGCTGCAGCTGTGATTACCCCTTTTGGGCCAGTTGGCTTATATCTGCCGCACGAAACAAGTGCTTGTGGGATTCCCAGCGGAGGGTGCAGCCGAAGTTGAGGATACTTTCAAAAAAATCCTTGGAAATTTTGTAGCAAAATCTCGCTCTTAAGTTTTCCCACATAAAGGAAAAAAATGCTAAGCTTTAAGTTCGAAAGGTACTTTCTTAACTTTTTAGTTTATTAATTCTCAATTATTCAGTTATTCTCTATTATTCAATTATTCTCAACGCAAGGCTATATAAGGAAATCTTGATGCTTCCAAAAGCGGAAAGAAGCGGCGAGACACCCGGTCACCAACACCGGCAGCCAGGTGGAAATAGACCAGGACGGCTGTAGAGAAACAGAAGTTTCGATAACTTCAAGAATGGAGAAGAGCTCGATTAGCGTTACAAAGCAAGATAAGAATAAAGATTAATTTCAGAATATAATCATTAGTCAGTTATTACTTCACTTAAATAATAAAATTAGAGCAATTATTGAAGTAGACGGATCACGGGCCTCCTACGAACCTAGGACTTTGGGTCGCACCGAAGGTATAAGGTGCAGCTGCTTGCAGCGGCGCCCTCCCATGCAGCGCAGGACCGCACAAGTTCAAGTTCCGGAGAAGCAGCGAAGAGGTTATACTGGCGACAGCAGTAAATAAAGGAAGCATTAACGTAGTTGTTGAACTGAAGAATATGATTCGTCGTTATACTTCAATTTATTTAAGTCGTAAATTTTATCTTTCATTAGAGCCAAAAGTGAATTCTCACCTTAAAGTTAGGTTACCAAGAAGTTTCCGAGTGATAAAAGCAAGGAATGTTTGAAAATTAGAAGGAAATCAGTAGCAGGTCTCTCACTCAGGCAGAGACGACAAGAAGAATAGCAGGAGAAGCAAGCTCTTGAATCTTAGCCTAAGGAGAAAATATTTGGGGAAATTAAATTTGAAACTTGATTTTGGAGGATTTCACTTCACGTGTAAACTATAAAGCGTAAAGTCGTAATATGAACTTTTGAATGCCTTTACGGCGTAACTTGATATCAGGTGTCTTTACAGCATAACTTGATATGAGGTGCCTTTACGGCGTAACCTGATATGAGGTGTCTCTACGGCGAAATATGATATGAGGTGCCTTTACGGCGTAACTTGATATGAGGTGCCTTTACGGCGTAACTTGATATAAGGTGTCTCTACGGCGTAACTTGATATGAGGTGTCTTTACAGCGTAGCTTGATATGAGGTGCCGTCACGGCGTAATTTGATGAGGTGCCTTTACGGCGTAATTTGAAATGAGGTGCCTTTACGGCGTAATTTGATATGAGGTGCCATTACGGTGTAATTTGAAATGAGGTGCCATTTCAGCGTATCTTGAAATGCATAAACTTATTTTATAGAATTCTAATTTAACAAGTTTTAACGTAAATATTAGGAAGATATTTAATTACGTACTTTATTTATTTAACACTTGTATGATTTCCTGAAAGAGAGCAGAGGATACGAAAAGCATGTATCCCAATTACGCGTGAATTTCTAAAATAGTAGCCACTTAAACATAAACATAGCGAAAAAGAGAAAGCAAGAAAAGAGTGCGGTAAGGTTAGCTCTAAGAGCCACAAATTTACACTACAACAGTTAGCTGCTTCCAGCTCGATCACAGGAGGCCCATCTCTCGCAGCCGCGCCGGATACCTAGAGATTGGTTACCGAAAAGAAAAAAAAGGACTTATTCTGGCCAGGTTTGAGGAAGGCGGAATGATATTCGCAACGATCTCTTTTATTGATTCAAGACGCTGAGCTGAAAGTCGCAATTATATATGGTTTTGATGAAGAAAATCTGAAATAGTTGTATGATAGCGTATTAAGGGCGACACTCCCCTGATAGTTATACGTTCTGCTCTGCAGTTGATTGCATTGCTGTAATTATGTAAATCCAGAGAAGTGAGACAATTTCTGAGTTCAAACTGCTCTCGAACTTTGAAGAGCCATCGGAAACTGTACTAGTGGCACTTGTCAAGACAGCTACTGTGACGTCTTATTTTTTCTTATAAATTACTTAATACCCAAACGGTTGCATTTAAATGGACAGAGATAGAATATTATGATGCTGAGTATGGAGTACTCGCGTCACAAGGCTGTTTTCTGAACCGAACTTAAGATTTCATTGACGATGATGTTGAGTTTTAAAAATCCTGAAATGAATCGAAATCATTTCAAAACCAATGAAGAAAGTGTCTTGTCCAGAAAAGGAAGTTTGTCAAAGTATAGACATATAACAATAAAAACTTTATTTAATACTCATGGAAACGTTAGAAAAAACTCTGTGAAACGTTACATGATGCACAAGAGAATGTATCTTATTTTTGGGGTACAAACAAAGGACATGTCGCAATGGTCCTACATTATAGACCTCATTGCGCCCCATTGCTTGGCCTCCGTCAGGCAACAGTATGCGCTGCCATTTTATATACATATTAGATCGCTTGCAGCTAGCTTACGTTTTATAACCTCTCAAATTTTTACTTTAGCTGGATGAAAGTATCAAAGAGCTTTATTTGGTTAAATCCGTGCACTTCATGTGTTGGAGGCTATCTTTAAACTACCTCGCAAGCGAAGATGTAAGCAGTTATTTGCCTAATGCTCAGAATTTGAATTAACTTAAGCCTGCATCAAGCTGGTTGACGGAGTCGAGCCCACTAGGATTATGGGCCTAACGCCTGAAACTCGATTTATCGGGTCGAATCAAGTACTCCTCTCTGACATTCCTGGTAAGTCAATTCTAGAAGGATTGGATTGGCTTGGTTAACCCAAAGAAGCCCACAGTTTATCAATTTTCCAGCTTAGCCTTGTAGACAAATCACTGTATGCTGGTATAAAACATAAAAAAAAAAATCTTCCACCTATGTGGTGAGTTAACACCAGCAACACTATGGATTATTTCCATAGTTGGGTATCGCTATTGAACTAGTTCAGTCAATCTTTGAAAAGATGCCACGAAGAGCAACCAAATTGATACCCCAGGTGCGAAACTTATCTCCGAAGACAAACGGTAGAAACATTAAAAAACTTGAACAGCCTCAACAACGTGTCTAGAACGGGACTTTGTGAGAGAGATGTTGCTGATCGCCTATAAAAGAACGGCGGAAACTCAAACACACAGATCGAAGAGAAACTCTCAGCCAGCAGTTTTCTGTTTTTCACAGTGAACGTTTCAAATAGATTCCCCTCCGAAGTTGTCGGCGGAACGACAGTGAATATATTTAAAAAATTGTCTTGACAAATATTGGGAGCAGCACCCTCCACACCCGCCAATTCCTCTACCAAGAGTTACAAGCACTTAACCGCCAATGCTTCGGAGGTCCCAGTAATCTTTCGTGTCTCAACTAATATAGCGTCTCCGAGCTCCGTGAATTTGTAGCACTTAATCATGCTTGCACGATCAAAGCTGTGGCTGAGTTTATTCTCTTCTTCTTCCATTCTTCCTCAGATATCTAAATGATGCTGACATATATGGCAATAGCTCATAGAGGGCCGGGGCGTAAGTCCCGGCTGGTCTCTGGGAATGGAGCTGTCTTATCTTTAAATTTAGAATTTCTTAAATATTGATTGCAAAAAATTCTTAGAGTCAATCGCTGTAAACTGCATATAGTTTTAATGCCATACTCGCTCTAACAAAGGTATTGAAAATACGTTAATTGGTGATAATTTGTGCCCCTTGCGACTCAAAACCACTGCTTAAGGAGTCATTTTTATATCAGTCGCTAGTAAAACCATTCATCCGTCATAAGTGATAACTTAATAAATGACATGTTAGCAACATAAAATGATTGCAGTATACTGCCGTGCACAATGCGTTTATTGTTGTATGAGTAGATTTTAGTGAGTTATTTTATTTTTTGCTATTTTGGATGATCAAATAACCTGATCCAGCATAAAACAAAATCAACATCGTATAACTGGATATTCTGGAACCAATTTACTCTTGTAGACTTGGACAAATGCTCAGTAATGCACGTAGGACTGGAGAACTCTTCCACCCCATTGAAATAAATGGGACGGAATTGGCTACTGTCACCCAACAACGTGACTTGGGAATCACTATTACCAACAAACTACACCACAGTCAGCAAGTTGACAAGAGTGTGAAAATGGCAAGCAGAGTACTCGGATTCATCACCAGAAACTTCGAATACAAGTCCAAGGACATCATCGTTCCCTTGTACGAGGCATTAGTGAGGCCACACTTAGAATTTGCTGTTCA
>LQNS02276499.1:5337229-5355065 GCA_001587735.2 Parhyale hawaiensis
AACATAACCTCCTTGGCGGAGGTAATCATTCATTACCTCTAGTGCTTGTGCTTGGGAAGTCCTTCAAACTATCTGACAATTGGAGCTCTAATCAGAGCACCTCTGACTGTTTTCTTTGATCAGGCTGAGTCAGCTGCTGCTGCCCTAACAGTTCTATAAATCTTTCGGGGTCCAATACTTACTTAGCAAAGTTCTGTTTGTCAGATCAAAGTTGTCGTTTGGTTCCTCTGGAGTTAGCAGAGGACCAGCGAGCAGAGACCGCTCGTGTCAACAGTGCGTGTGTTGGTTAGAGGAATTGTGCTGGCCTTCACGTCATATGATGAAAGTGTTCTGTGTGTGTAAAATGTGTAGGTGTGCGTGTTCGCTCTTGTGTGCTCATGTATAGGGGTCTGTAAGTACTCCTACGAGTCTGGGTTTGTTTTTAAGTGCAGTACAGGGATTTGATTATGTACTAGAGTAGAGCAACTGAGAGCTTTCTTGGACAAGTTACACTTTTGCAATACATCAACCATCTAACTTCTTGTGCTGCAATACTATCTGATTAAAATAAATCCAGTTAATATCACCCTCTCGAGTTAATAGGAAGTAGCTATTCGTTAATGTATAGCCCCAGTATCAAATGTGCCCAAGACATGGGTTGCACTTTTTATGTTCATAGTCAATGCAGCCATTTTTGAGTAACAAATAATAGATAGAAAAATACACAAATGATTTAACGTTAGTCTTTTATTTTCTCTGCTGTTCAAAGCAAAAGTTTACTTAGATAAAACAAATTATACTCGGCACTTAGACCGCAATAGTACTTGACTCTTAGGTCCAAGTGGCCTCTGAAGCAGGTGGCCAAAATGGGAAAAAGGGGATTTTTTCAAGAGCTATTATGAACATGTCCAGACACGGTCATGCAGGCAAGCGCCCAAGTGCGTTCCCGCCGTATCCAAGATACCTTCTCCGCAAGAAAAATAATTTGTACTTTGGAATTTTTTCTTCAGTATTAGGTGGGGGGAAAAGAATAGCTCTTGAGAAAAGCCCATTTTTCCTTTGCCGACTTTTGGCCGGCATCCACACGTCACGTAGTTTCTATGAACATATACCTACTGTGGTCCCGACACATCGTGACATTGGAGGCGATGGAGGGTCACTGTCTCTGCTCATATTCTCTATGGGGATTACTTTCTTTATTGCCTACGATACTTAGCATTGCGTCGAGTTGAAGCGACGGTGGAGGGTGAAAGCCAAACACCAGTCGTTCTATAAAAAAAAGTTGAAGACGAGCACAGGTGGCCAAAGTATTCTAATAGCTTTGCGGTTTGGGGGGCGAGATGATTCAACAAAATGCCAAGTCACATCCGAATTGTCATCGGTACATAGACTGCGAAATTTAAAAACTTACTGGACGCATGCTTTCTGAAAGTGCCAGATAAACCTGTTGTAAGCGGCTACTTGAACTGTGGGGATAACTCGCTGTTAGCCACCCCGCTGGTCACGGACTGCAGCATCACCTCTGCACCAGATGGGAGTGGCGTGTATAACGTCACCTGGACCCCCTCCGAAGTATCATCACGGTATCAAGGTAAAATATTAGGGGTCAGTATTTGTGGAGCCCGCTGCAGACGATTATCTTTTGTCCTGTGTTTTCACGTCACTTCGTTCGAATGCGTTGTTGTGTCCGTGTAAACAGCAAAGAAGAGCACTGCTTTCTGAGACGATTTTTGCTAATAATTTGAAAAGACTCAAGACACTGCACTAGCGATACGGACTAAGCCAGAGAATACGACGGTAAATATTTTATCGAAATTTTTGATAAACACACAGTCATGTTCGCAAGGACAGTACGAAATATTAGAACGCGGTGAAGTGAAAACACAGGACAAAAGACAATCGTCTGCAGCGGGCTCCACAAGTCTTTGTGCCTCGTAGTTACACCTAGTATGTCATACTGGGACAAGTTCCGTATAGCTTACACGTACAAAGTCCTCTCATCAGCCATCACATTTTACGCTACATACTGTTTTGTCCTACAGTACACTAGCACCACAGCATTACTTAGTTTTATACTTTCACCGTATCATCACTTACCTTTCTCACAAGTACCACAGAGTCATTTTCTCCTCCTCACACTAGCATGTCGTCATCTGCCTCTCATCCTAGCACCATATCATCATCTGCACTTCATCCTAGCACCATATCATCATCTGCACTTCATCCTAGCACCATATCATCATCTGCACTTCATTCTAGCACCATATCATCATCTGCACTTCATCCTAGCACCATATCATCACCTGCACCTTCTGCTGACACCACATCATCATCTGCAAATCACACTAGCACCCTCTACTGTAATCACCCGCACCTACACTGGCGCCCCGTCTTCACCTTCTGCACCTCACACTAGCTCCTTCATCATCATTTAAGCCTCTCACTCCCCCACCAAAACCCCTTACAAAGATCAGCGAAGCATCTCACCAGCCCCGAAGTTAGGTACAGGCACCATGACCCCCAGAATCAGATTACTGCTAACTTCCTCTCAATGCAACTCCGTCGATCCTCTGGCGAGGTGAATTGCTCTCCAACTATGCGTCCAAACTCTCTGTCTGTGCGCGTAATAGTTTGTAGCTACGACTTTCGTTTGAGATCTGAAGGATATGCCGTGTTAACGGATGTAACGATTGTTGATTGATGCATGGAATTAATACAGAAAATTATTTGCCTCTTTTTCTTTAGGAATCTTAACGAGAGCCTAAGTTTCATTTTTATGGAGTCCATAACACGCAGAGATCTTCGCACCATGCATTTAGCAGTTCCCGTAAAGGCTGGTAAACACACAGAGAATTCACCGCACTTTATTCAGTAGTTCCAGTAAAGGCTGGTAAACACTCATTATGAATTATCTTGTTTACTATTTCGTTTGTATCAGGAAAATCGATTTGATAAAGACGCTAATCGCAACGATAGAAAAATAACAAAGGCAATCAGAGAGCATGAAGAACCAAGCACAATAACCATTGCCAATCTTCCACTAAATTGCTGCTGATGGTGAACAGATGATATTTAAACGTGCATTTGTATCCTTTGATGACTTCTGAAGATTTATTAAAAAATTATCATTTGTTTAGTAATTTTAGCTGTATTTCCTATATTACGATTCTTTTGGGCTATGCCGAAAACATAGTCCATCCGTCTGTCTGGCTGTCTTGTCTAGTGCTGTGAATAATGTGAATAAAATTACCATATTTATTTCTTTCATGAGTTATTCTGCCTATTTGAAATGAATTATTCTGCAATTGTTCAGCATGAGTTTTCCTATACTCTTGGAATTAGTGTACATAGACCACGCAATGAGACAAAAGGTTAGCTCAAGTGTTGAGCTTTTCTCGAAATTTTTCCATATCACCGAATAGGCGGGTTGACAGGGTAGTTATTTGCTTCTAATACGTGAAGAGCTTTTGAGTTCTAATCCATTCTCAATTTGTGCAGCTCAAGAACCTCACAGTTCCAGTGCACATTTGTAAACATTCAGAAAATTCACCGCACTTCATTCATAGTTCTATCAAAGATTTGTAAAAATTCATAAAATTCACCGCACTTCATTCAGCAATTCCAGTAAAGGCTGGTAAGCACTCAAAAAATTCCCGCATTTCATTCAGCAGTTCCACCAAAGATTGCCCACAATCAGGAAATCCGAAGAACTTCATTTGCATGCAAAGCACCTGTCCTGAATGTTCTCCATCTCTGCGTAAGAACAATATTAACTCAACTGAATAGGCAATTCCTTCGTCCAAATACTGATATGCTAATAGTACTCCTGCGAATTGAATGCGTTTTTTCGGGCTTAGTGCAAATTTGTCTTTGCTTTCTGAGCAATCAAAAGTTAATTTCTCTGACCAACGCTATTAGCCTCGAATGGAAATGTAGTTTACATCTGCTTATTCTACACTGGGTGTGGCTTGATCATACAAATGGTATTTTTGCAATAAAAACTGTGCTTTTTCAAGTTTTGCTACAGAAATTCTGTTGTAACTCGTTCAATCAAGATATTTTCTTTCTTTTCAGGTGATGTACGTGGCAATATTCAGCTTAATAATCCTGTTTTTAGGAAATTTAAAAAAGTGGTGTTATAGGGGTCTGGCTTGATTATGCAAGTGTTCAAAAATGGGGCAAAAAACTGGATTAACTGATTCTGATCGACTCAAAATCACATCAATGCTTGGCAAGGGAAGTAGCAGTTACTGAAATTATACAGTAGACGGTAGTGTAACAGTTAGAGGTGCCATGGATGTACTGTGTAGCTCCTTTAGCTTTCCCGCATCTTTGAATGGTCATCTGAATTAAGCCGCACTTCACTGTTCTGCCCTATAGTTTTGCGTATGTTTTTGATCTTCGTTTAAACATACACTATCGTTAAAGAAAAACTGGAAGCATGCGACACCCTCAGGGGAATAGAGAATGTACTATAAATATATATGTACATAAAATTGACTCTTTCATTAGGCCCTGATAATACTAGAACGATAAAGCGAAATGTATGAAAATGCCTTTTTTCAGTGAGCACAGAGTATATATATACACTGCATATTAAGTTTGGCATTCTTCAATTTCTCCTCACGATAGTAGGACTATAATAACACGAAGCGTGTTATTATATTAGAATATATATACATAAAGTTTGACATTCTCGATTTTTTATTGTTATAGCATGACAAATGAAAACCTATCACTCTATTTTACCCAATAAAATAAAGTATAATTTACTAACTGAAGGTACATATACAAATGTGTGTTTCTGTGTTTTATCAATGAATTCAAACATTGTCGATTTTTTAAGACTCTAAAAGGACGATCTACCTAAATCTGCTACTCAACTCTACCAAACAATAAACCAAATACATTAAAATGAATAAATTCAGTGAAGTTACCTATTACATTGAAAGAAAATACAACTGAAAAAAGTAAAATTACCCCTTGTATTGGGAAATACAATGTAGATAAATCATCTGTCGCTGTAATTTCATTTTATGAAATAAAATCGATGTAATTACTGTCATTATTTTTCTCCTAAAGCTGAACAATATTAGCTGCAGTAACGTGGCTAAAGTCACGTCTTGCAAGCCTCCCCAGTATAATAATTACTGAAGGAGCTCCGTCTGATCGCAGCAAGTCTAATACGTTGCGTTCTCTGCTGCATGCATCGCAATCAACATGAAATAAGATACCTATAATCTGCCGCGTCGAGTACTCCTCTTAAAGTTAATAGCGTATCTACTTCTCGCGTATTTAAGACGAGGCAGTCCGAACGACGACGGTGGCGGAACCCCATCTATGAAATTGCTGTTTACAGACGCTGCTGAGTGCGGCAGTGGGTTGTCTGTCTTGATGAAGATGGAACAGTTTCTTGGTAGTAAATCTTACTTTGTCAATAAGTTCACGCAGTAACTCAACTTGGTGAAAGTGAAGCAGTGGGCTGCTTAATTAAACATGTGTTGTTGTACTTCTAGCTTGCAGAAGCACTTTGCCCGTAAGGTTATAGGTTAATTCAGTTTAGGAAAGTGTAGCAATAGACTGCCGACCTGCTAAAGATGAAGTTATTTCACTTATGATAAACCTATTTTATTAATACGTTCATAAAATGACTTAACGGGGCGGAGATATTTTTTTATGAAATACTATGAAATGTTATATTATTGAAAGAGAACTTTTTTCGCAGTGGCATAGACCTCAAGATACTTGACAATCCACTTCTCCCAAGTAGGCCCTGGTGGTATATTGATAAAACCCCAAGAAAACTATTTTCAGTCAGCATAACATAGCGACCTAAAAAATCTGCTGTTCTTGGAGGCGTACATAAGAACTGGCCAAGGATAAATTGCAAAATTAAAATTAAAAAATTTCAGATACGTAAATTGATTAGCGTCATTCACATTCGATGTCTGCTCGTAGCTAGGAATTTGTGTTTCATGCTGAAAAACACATTTAACATCATATAGAATATTTCACTCCTGTTTCAAGTCGTTATGTTTACTGGAGAAGATTTTATTGCAATTTAATCAGTCAATATGCCATCGGGATTTTACATGAGATACATTTAGCTTTTTGAAGATTAACTACTATTTCCAGTTGGAAATACTACTAGCACATAAAGTAAAATCTCGATTAGGTTGGAAATTTTGTTTTTCAGCAGAAAAATTATTTAAGGCATTGTAACTTGAACTTAAAGCAATATTTACTCTTTCAAAGAGTTGGAAAGCTTTTGTTACGAATTCAACTTGATGGAGATGATTTGATGCCTATTCATAGTTTTAAAAAAAACTTTCTGGAGATTGTGAACTGATTCTGACGAAAATGAAAAATACTATTCACACGATATTCGAAGGAATACTTTGTGTTTGAAAAGATATTATCTTTATAATATAAAATGTTTGTATTCATTTTAGAAAACGTACTGCAGGTGATAGAAGTTGATCGGTTTGGATTAAAAATCTCTGCCATAGCTGAAAGCTTACTTTGCTTATGATAAGTTTAGTTTGAGAATGATGAAAAATACTGTTTTATGATTTACTTACACTGCAACAAGACTCAAAAGAAAGATGGCCTAAGTAGGAGGACCCTGCCGAATAGGCCATGAAATCAGTGAACGTCATGTTCAACTTAGCAAGGTTCCCCATACTGTCGTAAGTCGCTCATCGTTTTCAAAAATCTGCAATACTTGCATACCTAGCGATTAAAAACGAGAGTAACGTTTGGTACGGTAAATAAATAAAATTTTATCATGATGATAAGAGCTTTGCAAGATTAAAGTATTATTGCTTTCGGTATTAATTTACTGCAGCCGTTATCAGAGGAAAGATGCATCTGCACATAGAGCTACTTACAAAAACTTGTTTCCATTTCACGGTCAACAACCCGTCCTTCACAGAATTAAAGCTTTTTGGAGCACACTCAGTCTGCTAGGGTGCTTACCGTCACCCGCATTGAAAGATGGAATGAGAAAGACTTGCTGGAATTAGTCTCAAAACCATCCAGATTGATCGAGGTTAATGATGATGTATAACTAAAAAAGGTTGAGCCTGACACGCACACACCTATACGCACACACACCCGTCAGGGTATTCGCTATTACCCAGTCAGAGGAAAGACGGAAGGAGGCCATACACAGAACACAAGCACATAAGCTGTTTCCAAAACAGTCAATTTTTCGCTCACGCTACAGTGGGCCGTAGTATTTAAATAATGCATTTTTTATTCAAAAATGTTTTCCCTTCCCCCCTTAAAAAATGGTGGTACTCTATTAAGGCTTACCATATTCCCTATATATTGTCAATGCCAGGTAACTTATGGATGTGGGAAGATACACGAAAGCATAAGATATTCAATAGCGTGTGAATGATACTAAATAAATAGGTTTAACATATAAAGCGTCAAACACTGAAGTCATGTGTTTGAATGTGTTGTTGCCAAATGTTTCATTATGGTGTATCTAGACCGTTAGAAAAAATTATACTGCAGTACTGGAATGTATACTGTAAGCAATAGCGACGTCGAATGTCTTTGTTTTGGGAGACTTCAATGCAATCAGTGGTACTGCTATGTACAGCAGGCTGCGTGATATGTTCTTAGAAAATGATATTACATTGGCCGACGCTTCCATGCTCCCTAGCAATGCATTTAACCATATTATTAATAGTGATGGTGTCCGTTGGCCTGACCATATTACTGCCGCAATGAATATTCAGAATAGTATTGCTAATTGTAAGGTAGAGCAGTATATTCCGTTATCTGATTAAATACCTCTTTCTTGTCTTTCCTGTGATATTAGCATATGTCATCCGTGTGACATGAACACTTTTATTGAACACGTCACCTGTCAGCTTGTTAACTGGGATTTCAATGATAGGAATCTTGTCCGTGCCTTCCAGCTAAGTTTGAATGACTGCCTGAAGGAAAATATCAATAACATAGATACATCCTCTCGACGAGAGCTATGTGCCCTCTTGTCTGACATAGAGTCTATCATTCTTGAATCTAGGCGTCGTATATTCAGTATTACACTCAATAGGAATGGGAGAAACGTGCCAGGCTGGAATGAACATGTTAGTAAACTTCACGAAGCTAGCAGACAGGCATTCAATGTATGGAGAGAAGCAGGGAGGCCTCGTAAAGGCCAACTGAAGGTAAAAAAGAAAATAAGCTGTAAAGCAGATACAGATGTGCCCTTAAGCAAGTGCGCAGGGGTGAGGACGAGCTCGGAGCGGAAAAACTAAGTAGCAAACTAACCTTAAGTAGGGACATTGACTTTTGGAAGGAAATAAAGTATCTAAAACCAAAGGTGCTCACTGTTGCTCAAACAATAAGTGAAATCAAAGAAGAAAGTAACATTGCTGAATTCTGGAAATCCCATAATGAAGGTATTATGAACTGTTTGGATGACAACAAGCATAAAGATTATGATGGTATTGTTTATAATATGAACTCACCTGATAACCAATGTGCTGTGTCAGACAACAAAGTCTTTGACGCATTAAGCTACTTAAAAATGATGAAGCTACAAGTGCGGACAAAGGTCAAGCCGAAGCTTACAAATACAGCTCTCCGAAGCTTGTGATCTTACTTGCTACCTTTCTCACTGGTTGCCTTACTATGTTTTCTCCCAGATAATCTGACGCAGGTCATGGCATTGCCAATTGTAAAAAGCAAGAAAAGGTGTGTGTCAGACAGGAGCAACTGTCGCCCCTTAGCCGTAGCTATGTCACTTTCAAAGTTAGTAGAATTGGTTATTGAGAGACGGATGACAATGTATATGGACACTGCAGATAACCAATTTGGCTTTAAAGCACAACACGGCACAGAAATGGTTGTCTTTGCGCTAAAACAAGTTATAAATCAGTTCACCGACAATGGCTCTCTCATGTATCTCTTTTTTTTTCTGGACGCTAAGGCAGCATTTGATAGAGTGCATCAATACCCTCTGTTTAGATGTATGCTGGATGAACAAATGCCTCCCTACATTGTAAAAACGTTTAAACATTGGTTTCAAACGCAGAAATTCGATGTAAAATGGTGGGGGAAATATCATCAGCGTTTTGCATGACTAATGGTACCTGTACGACAAGGAGGGATGCTCTCTCCCATTCTATTCAATAGCTTCATTGACTTTTATGTTTCGATAGCTGCATCGTTCTGCATCAATTTATGAACTGAAATCTCAGCTGCCATTACGCTATTCAAGGGATACAATATATGAAATATCATAACAAACGACTGCTGGTTAGATGAAAGCAAGCGAGGCAGGTTTTTGCGTTTACTAATACGTAAGCACGCGGGCACTAAATCATATACGTGTTAGATTTATTATACTTAGGATAATTTGATTAGTCTTATTAACTTATTTCATATAAACTGCCCTAACAGCTAATCCATGCGAATGTGCCCTCATAACTTTTTATGATCAAACTATTTTTTAATTATAAAATCTGATCTGTTTTCTAACCATATTTTATGGCCAACCCAAACTGTTTTAACCTAATAATGAATCTAATCGAGTATCAGTAATTTGACTTGAAACTTAGCTCAACCGTAACTAAACAATTGATACAGTATGACATACTGACTAGCTATAACTAGTGCGACTATGCAGATAACTTTGCCACACTCGTACTGTCCTCCATGTCACCGATGGAGAATATTCACTGCGGACATTACCGTAAACAAAACGCCCGAAACTTTTACCGTAACAATCTGCAGTTGACCTGCAAAACATAATTAGAGTGGGAGCGTATCAAGCGAGCGCTGTATGCGGCGACACAGGCCCTTCTGCACCGCCTGCGTAATCAGATGCTTCGCACTTTGCCACAGCCGCTTTGGAAGCTTTTAGGGCTTGGGTTAAAATTTACTGTAAATTGGATACGAAGGGAACATTTTTTCGATTACCAGCCTCTATTTGCACATCGAGTGGTGGGAGCTACAGCCCGAATTTGTGTGCCATTTGCATGGGAGACGATGAACCAAATGCACCAAATTATCAGTGCCGGAGCTTAATTTGCCAATTGGTGATAATTGAAATTCTCTTAGCTTGCATTTTTGTTGAGCCAATCGCCTGAGCCCAAGGATAATTGTGCGCAAAAAATGACAATAGTGAATGGGGCGCTAAAACTCTCATATATCTCCAGTATGGCGGATATTGATAAAAATTATTCCTCTGAATCTGAGTTTTCATCACAGCTGCAGAAATAGACATTTTATTCAATAAACCTGTATAATTTTTGGCTAAGAGTATTTTAATGGAAAACTACTGGTACAGCTTACTATGGAACTTCAAAAACAGTTGCTTATTTGTTAGTGCAAGTGAAAAAATGCATTAATGCGGGGATTTGNACAGCTGCGGAAATAGACATTTTATTCAATAAACCTGTATAATTTTTGGCTAAGAGTATTTTAATGGAAAACTACTGGTACAGCTTACTATGGAACTTCAAAAACAGTTGCTTATTTGTTAGTGCAAGTGAAAAAAATGCATTAATGCGGGGCTTTGATGTTGATGATGTCGAATAAATTCAAGGAAGAAAAAGTTACGCTTGTTAACCTTGTTTTAATCAGTATGTGGTAATATCCTACAAAGGTTCATTGTACTACTATATTGCTACTACAGAAAAAACCATTGTACACAAGTAACAGAGTCTGATTATAACAGGGTCGATGAAGTGACATTCCATTCTTTGTTCACCAGTTCCGCTGTTTGCCCATTACCATGTCTACCAAACGCACCTCACCAGCGAAGAGGTCACTCAAGATCTTTTCGGTGGCCGCACTGCTGGAAATAAATTTCCTCCGTTTGCTTGCTCATTTCTGTTATCACTCGCAGTTCCTAAGTACAGAAGAATATTTTCGTCACGTTCAGGGTATTTCCCGTTCCAGGTCCGCCTGCGTGTGCATGCGATTCCCAGTTTAAGACGCGAGAACATAATCTGCTCTTCATTTGGAGCGAGCGCTTGAGAACCTGCAGAGCCCGTGATGAAAGGAAAAGCAGACTGCAGCTTGCCACCTAATGCTTTCCCGTGTGTCTGCATCCAGAGGTGGGCAGTGGCGGCCACCTGAGCCACTGGCGGCCCAACCATGCATAGGCGCAAAAGCGGCCATAGGCCTGTTGTGGCTGGACTACAAGTGACCAATTGAATCTTTATTAAATACCAGTGCTAATAGGACTAGTACTATTTTGGAACGGACGATACTTATAAGTTAACCTCTACAACTTTTTTGTTTTAACTGAAGACAAGACCGTTTGTAGCAAAAATTAACAGCATTCGGTTATGTCAACAATTCATTTGGGACAGAGCGAGATGTAGATGAGAATGTTTACATCAATAGATGCTGGGCGACTGTCTCTTGTCCGCCAAATGATAGATGATTAGCACGTTGAGCTGCGGTAAACCCATCAATAGGGTAACAATATCCAAAAGTTTAACTTGAAATCAGCAAAAATTTCCGATATGGCAGGGAGAGGATTTTTGCTGAGTGCACTTCATTGATAACATTTAGATTTAATTGGGTAATCATGATGGCATGAGATACATCAGACACCGTAAATACGGCAAACTGAATAGTGAGTGGAAAATTCTATGGTAGTTCTTTGATGGTATGGAGATGTTTACAGTATCGGGTTTAGAAAAAATTTGAATAAACTATATTTCGAGGGTAAAATAAACGCGGTTGTACACAAAACGTCCTAATATGTGCTCTCAGAGTGCTCTATAGTTTCTTTTGCGTTCACTGGATTTGCAACGCTATTTGTATCCGCAAACAATTCACTACAGTTTTGAACCAAATCTATTTCTTAGTGAGGAGAAGGCTACAAATGAAACTCACTTGCGATTATCATCCTCCCCATGGAAAACCGCCATGAGCAACAGACAGAAGAGGAGATTGAGGGGCGTACTTTTAGAGCAGCAGACAAATTCTATGAAAGTGCAGAATAGGTTTGCTGCTCTTGAAGATGGTGACGATAATGTAGCAACAGCGGTTTGTACCGAAATTAAACCAGTGAGTGAGAAACAGCAACGCGATCCACACCAGTCACGTGACCACACGAAGTCAGAGACTTATGTTCAGCCTCCAAGCCTCGAAAGGGAACGAGATCCTGTTCCACTTCTTGACCAGCGAGCGATAAACACCTTTCTTATAGGTGAAAAAATAATCAAGGGGCAGTATCATGCCTTTAAAAGGGCCTGCAAGTAAGGTGAACCCTTCAACCCAATGAAAATGAATGGGACGGTATTGGCTAGTATCACCCAACAACGTGACCTGGGAATCTCTATTACAAACAAACAAACAACACAGTCAGCATGTTCACATGAGTGTGAAAATGTTAAGCAGAGTAGTCAGAGTCATCACCAGAAATTTTGAATACCGGCCAAGGACATCATCTGTCCCTTGTACAAGGCATTAGTGCGGCCCCACCTAGAATTTGCTGTTCAATTTTGGTCGCCACAACTGTGTAAAGATATCGACAACATGGAAAGAGTACAACGCAGAGCAACGAAATTGATGCCTCAGCTGCGAAACAAGCCATATAAATGTCGCCAACAGAAACTGGGTCGGATCTCTCTCGAGCAAAGACGACTCAGAGGACAACTAATAGAACCATACAAGTATTTGAAATGGCTTCAACGACGTCCCAACAACGGGACTTTGCAAGAGACCTCAATGATCGTTTGCGAAACAACGGTCAAAATCTCAAGCATAAAGCGCGAAGAACGACCTTAAGTCAGCAGTTCTTTCCGTATTTCATAGTCGGCATTTAGAATAGACCCCCTTCCGATGTTGTTAGTGCGGAGTCAGTCAACGCGTTTAAAAATTGTCTTGGCATACATTACGAGAGACATCCTCCACAGTTTAGAATTCCTCCTCCAGGAGTCTCAAACTCTTAACGGCCAATGCTTCCGAGGCCACCTTAATCCGTCTTCTTCTCGCTCCCGCTCCAACTACACAATTTGACATCTCCAAGCTCCGCATATCAGCGGCTCTTGATCGTGCTGGCGTGCATTCATGATCGTCTCCTTGGCAGGGATTCTTCCCCCCTTTTTTTCTCTTATCTCCAGTCCTCTATATCCTACTAACATAATGGCAATAGCTCATAGAGGGCCGGGGCGTACGTTTCGGTGTCTCTTTGGGAATGGGCCTACTGGTTCGTCTGCTGCTGCCTATCTAATCTAATCTAAAACGTGCAGTACCAACACTTTAAAATTTAGGAGATCCGTGTTTATCTATGTAAAAAACTACAGCATAAATAAGTTAGTGAACTAAGCTTTTGATATTGAAAATATAACTGTATAACTGTAATACTTTGGCAAGCCAAAAGCCCTGAGTTAAATCCTAATTAAAATTTACAAAAAAAAAAAAAAAATAATAATAATTCGGGAGAAAGGTAGGAAACCCTAGTAGTCGAAAGCTATTGTTTTATTTGAAAAACTCTAAAAAGAATGGAACAAAGTCACTCAATGAACAGTGCAGAATACAAATTTTGTGTCGAGCTCGTTCGTGTGAAGAAGACGAGAAAACAAAGAGGAGTGCACTTTAAAAAAATGTATTGCGTGATTTTCATAGTCATTCTATGTTTGTACTTGTTCAACGTCCATTAACTTGGTATATACCAGGCTTACGTCGTCAGGGTACGCAAGGGAGGCGGTGCCTACCCTGCACAAAAGATGCTAATACGCAACAAAATTATGGTGCCTATCGCGCATAATTATGACCCAGAAAACGAGAATTATTTCCTCTTCGTTCGTGAGGTAGGCATAATTTGCAACTGCCTTTCAAGCATTGTACAAGCACTACGGATATGATTGCTATGCACGTTCCGTGGCGGGCAGGTGGCATCGCTGAAAGACAAGAGCTGTAGAGACAGAAATCCCTGTACATACCTTTAGGGATGTGTGGGTGCGCGTCTGCGGCTCGCATGATTAGTTTTGCTGACAGTTTTGACCAGCTTCAGCTCATTTGCGTAAACTTTCAATTGGGGATGCTCATCTGAAGATGGTTTTAGAGCTAGCTTTTCGAAACAAAAAAATAATAATAAATCAATAATAATAACAAACAAGTCGTACAAAATTCTGGACCAGTTCTCAAACCTGACTAACTATACGAATTTATCGAAGACAAAAGAAAAGAACGAAAGTTATTATAGCTTGCCACAGAGCTTGGTTCACCAAGAATTAATGGTTGTGCGGTCGTACTGCTGCAAATAAATTCTTTTGGTCCTCGTGCATTGTATATATTGGATTGAGGAAAGCATGACAATAAAAGAATTATTATTATTATTACAGAATTATTTGAGTGTAATTTACAATGCGCTGCTCAAACGTAAATCCATCGAAACTTTGTCAAGTTGGATTTCGAAAATAACCTTGAAAAATGTTTCTCGAACCTGAAGAATCCACAAATAATATTGGCAATTCTAGCTGCAATCATTTGTTGTTGTTGTTAATAAGTATTTTTCTGCTTTGATAATAATGATGGTTAAACAATAAGATGAATGTTCAATAAAAGTTCTCGTCAGTTCCTTTAATGTTAACTGAAAAAGACATACTAAAAAAAATTGAAGGAGAATTCTATTCCCTTACATCTGTGCTACAAAGCAAGATAAATGGATCTCATCTACAAAATCGAAAATATTTGCAATGTAAATGAACTCAATATTTTAATATTTCTCACCGTCCAGCAGATGTGCTGACAGTGCCTGGTGTAAGGCTATATATATGTACCATTAGTTGTGGTTTTGTTTTTCAGCATCGAAGACTCGAAATGAATTCTGAGGTAGCTGAAACTTTTTTATTTGTAGAAAATGTTATATGAGCTGTACGTTGATAATGAAAATTATAAAATTTATAAAATGAGATCATTTTCAAGACCATTCGCGAAGTGGAAAATTAAATGTTGCAAATTCCCTATTCTTTTCTCTAGGGTCGTTCTACTGTATATATATATATATATATACATATAATATATGTGTGGTGGTGGGTTTGTTCGTCTGCACATACATGCGTGAGGCTTTAAAGAAAAATTCATTATCGACATGGACTCCGCTAGCATTACTCTTTAAGAAACCTAAAGGTACTATTGGCTTGTCCTCCATAGAACATTCTCCCAATTTTCCAAATGAATCACTCGACAAAACTGAGCCGGAGCGCGTCAGTGGAGCCAATACGGTTAAGTGGCGGCAGACTATAAGTGTCGAAGACGAGCTCGTCCATAACTGCGTTTTTGGACGATATTTTGAACTCGTAATGCTTTTAAGTGTCGACAACTTCGACAGACTGTTGAGCTCCGAGTGAAAAATTAAGAGTTCTTCATTAGGTCCTTATCGGAGGTCTCAGAATGAGATTAGGAGGCATTAAAGAGACTGGGAGGTATAAAAACAGCAGTTCTATGCTGGGGAGCAGCTAGCGGTCTTTGATGAGAGACGTCTTTGTTAAAGTGAAACGTTCTCTTGTAAAGCGTCCCTGGCTTTCATCTGTTGGGAGTTTCTTTTCAGAAAGCTTCAGCCGTCACTGTTGTGTCAGGAGCTTTCATATACTGGTCAAATATTCAACATTCCTCAGTTACTGACCTTCACTTCTCAGAGACTTACATGTTCTGAGAAGCTCTTCAGCAATCTACCTTTAATGACCTTCATCTGTATAAGAAGTTGCACCTCACTGTCAGCTCAAATCCCTCATTCATTTAGTCTCTTTTATTTGCTGATGGTCATGACCTTAGCCATAGACCACACCACACATTGACTGGACACTGGCCCCTAAAGCAGATTTCGGTCCCGCAATTGGGTCTGACTGCACGCAGACGCATTTTTATATGGTCTCTCATTACTTTTTCATACTTTGTTTAGGCTATATGACTTAATTCTTTTGCATTCAGTAATGACTGGCAAACCTGTTCATACTTCTAAAGCTTCTATACGCAACAAATTCAATTCAACAAATATTACGTTAGAGGCTATAGAGCAACTGTTTATGATACCCTTTGATATTTGTAGTAGAGTAAAACTATTTCGCAATAGTTGGTGAAATAAAGCTGGTTTTTTAGTATTACTGGGATTTCTTAACTTTCCTTTCCGTGTGGCTATAGGGATGAGCTCTACCGAAAGCTCTACATACATCAATATCTGAGGTTATTGCTTCAAATCCTACGTTGAAAAAAAACTCAATTGCATGTGATATTAAAGTACATTACATGTAGTATACAGTACCTAGACATAAGTATTTGCACAACTCTATTTTTATATATTTAAAAAAATAGGGAATGCTTTAGGATAATTAATACAGGAAGTTTTTATAACATATATATAAGAGAATATTTAAACAGAACAGCCAAATGTGCACTTATAACAAGAAAATCTAACACAAGCAAAAGTAATGAGGGACAAAAGTATTTGACAAAAAAAAAAATATGACAATAGTACTTGGTGGCGTGACCTTTATTGGCAATAACAGCATGGAGACGATTGTTATAATTGGAAATTAACTTTTCACATTCATTTGATGGAATTTTTTTCCATTCTTCCATGCAGATAACCTTTAATTCAGTAAGGTTTTTGGAACACCGTTTGTGGACACCAAATTTAAAAAGACGCCACAAAGTTTCTATTGGATTAAGGTCCGGTGATTAGCTAGGCCATGGAAGAACATTTATTTTCTTCTTTTGAAGCCATTCTTTCGTTAAATTTGCAATATGCTCATCGTTGTCTTGTTGGAAGGTCCACCTGCGCTGTCCGTAGAATTGTTCGGCACTTGGAAGCATCTTCGTCTCTAATATCTCCCTGTACATGAAACTATTCATCTTGCCATCAATGATATGAAGATCCAAACACCATGGGCAGTAAACCAAATCCACACCAAGATGCTGCCCCCTACATGCTTCACGGTGGGGATAGTGTTCTTGGGGTCACAGGCAGCACCACGTTTCCTCCATACATGCCGAGCTTCGTTTCGGCCAAAAAGTTCTATTTTAGTTTCGTCAGACCACATAACCCCTTCCCAAAACTCATTTCCTTTGTCCAGGTGGTCTCTGGCATATGTTAAGCGGCTCTTGACATGTTTTGCTGTAAGAAGAGGAGTTTTGCGAGGAATGTAAGAATGAATGCCAGTACGGTTCAAATCCCTAACAATAGTTTTTTTGCTGACATGCTGTCCCTGAGACGCCAGTTTACTCTGAAGGTCAGAACGAGTCAGAACGAGCATGTAGCGCCGAGGACGACCCATGATCGTACGCGGAGCTCCAGCTCTTGGCAGGTTGGAGACCGCCCCAGTCACTTGATGCTTGCGGACTATTGCTCCAACCGTTGACAAAGGAACATTGACACGTTCTGCTACTACTCTATTAGTTAATTCCTCACAACGAAGTTGAATTATCCGTTTACGAGTAGCTTCGGGGATTTCTTTAACTTTGGGAATTGTAGTGAGAGTGTGCGCGACTTCAACGAGGTCTAGAGAAGTAATGATTGGGCCGGTTGTGGTTTGTTTACATTGCATTTGTTTCGAGAAGTTTTGTGAACGTTCTAGAATAATTTCAAAACTAATTTGTTCAAATTATACTATTAAATATCAAAGATGCAACATCATATTTACTTTGGTCAAACACTTATGTCCCTCATTACTTTTACTTGTGTTAAAATTTCTTGTTATATATGCACATTTGACTTTTCTGTTTTAATGTTTTATCATTTACTAGACGACCCGTGACCCGTTGGGTCGTCATCACGATTGTCTTGTCTGTCTTTCGTGCCCATTTTGCTTCCTTGTCACCAGTTACTCATACTGATCTTTCTTCAATCTGTTCTTCTTCTTCTTTCCCA